>VZTT01031185.1:0-23627 GCA_013400855.1 Buphagus erythrorhynchus | reverse complement strand
TGCATGATTATGAGATTAATTACATGAGACACTTTCAACAAAAGTTTGAAGTTTTGTTTGAAGGTGCTAAGACCATTCACCCACCTGATGTTCTTGCAGATCAACTGACACTTGATGACATAGAGAAGTCTGTTAATGATGATATGAAGCGAATCATTCCTTGGCTTCAGCAGCTCAAGTAAGTGACTTGAACAATTCACTTAGTTTGCATGGAATTAATCACCACATTTGTATTCTGGATGAGGACACTTGCATGGCTTTGTGTTTTACCACAATAGGGGTTATACTTTCAAGGTTGTAAGTAGCCTTGAGTATTTGCCATCTCCTCTAAGTGGTGCAGGAAAGTCTGGTTTTATTTGGAATTGATTTCATAGTCCTGCTTTAATTTTCTCCCTTATGTGTAGCTTCATGCATTGCTATATGCTGACTTTGCATGAAGTCTTTTCACTTTTAAGTAGCAGATCACTTGCTTCCTGAGAATCTCTTTTTCTGTTCATGTTCATTCTCTGTCTCCTTTATTCCACTCTGTTTCTACAGCTGAACTCTGTTCAACAACTTATTTCTCAACAAGAATGATCTCACTTCTCACAATACAGAGGAAAAACCAGGAAGTGGCCTAGGATGATTTAAATAATACCTGTTTATCTCCTAGCACTTCAGCCCTTGCTGGTTTAAGCCTCTAATCTTCCTTCCATAAAGCCCTGAGATTTAAGCACAAAATACATTTGGCTCCCATAAGAGGTTGTAGCAAATAATACAAACACAGTTTGCATCTGCATGAGAACTGAGTTCCACCTGCTCCATCATTTTGGAAATTCCCAGTACTCTGAGTTAATTGCAGGGTGAAATCTCTATTTGAGGAATTCTGCTTCTAAAAGAAGCTTGATGATGCATGAAGCACTGGCACCCTGGAGAAACTAATCAACCTCCCTTTGTTATAAATAATGTACTTGAGATAATGGCTTGGGTAGTGCTGCAGTTTCTGAGGAAACTCAGCAGTCCACAGAATGTCTTCTAGGACAGCTGTATCTGACATGTATCTGTGAGAATAAATGTGGTGTGTTGTGATGGAGAGGTCCACACTTACCACTGCTGTTGTCAGTGGAAGTTTGACTGAATACCCAAGCCATGCATTTCTGAGCCACGTTCAAGCCTAGCTAGTCTCTGGCCTTGCCACTATAGCCAAAATCCATTGGAGCAGGACAAAGTTTAATTCCAAACATGAGAATAAATTTGGTGTCTTGCATGTAGCTCTCCATCTCCAAACTTCATCAGGTGAATGAGTTTGTTTGTAATATAACTCAGAGTGACACCCACCTAAAGTGACCTTTTTTTTACTGTATTGCTTAGCAGCATATGGGAGCAAAGATTTTCATTTCAATCCCAAAATATAATTGAAGATTCCAGATTGTCAAGTAACAGCAATCTGCATGGTTTTTTTTAATGTTTTCCTTCAGTGTTTTATATTGTAATTTCATATTGTAGGATATACAAATGTATTCAGCAAATAATTTCAAGGCTTTTCTCCTTGAACTAACAGCTGTCTGTTAATGAAGACAAGATGAAAATATAGTGATAAAAAAATACAAAGTAATGAAATTTTCTATGTGATTTTTCTTTACTTAACTTGTGCTGCAGTGATAGATGTTGGCTTAGAATATGACTGACTCTTAATTTGGCATTAATGCTCTACACAGCAGTCTCAGGGTACTAATACCTTTATTTCCATGCAAGGTTCTGGCTTGGACAGCAGCGCTGCAAACAGTCTATAAAACATCTGCCTACAGTGAGCAGTGAAACTCTTCAACTAGCTAATTATGCCAGCCATCCAGTGGGAAACCTTTCCAAACACAAACTGTTCATCAAACTCACTCGCCTTCCCCAGTACTACATTGTAAGTAACTGAAAAATGCTTCTGTCTTTTGCTCCCTGTCATGGGTATCCCAAGCAGTTTGTTGTACTGTTAACTCTTAACATTAGCAACCAAGTGATGGCTGTAATGCTTCATTCTCTCCTTTCTCTCCCTTGTCCTGTGGGATTGTTGTACACTCAGACTCATACAGAAAAAAGCACATACAGATTTATTATTTAGCAGCCTTCCCCATTTTCTGTGTTTCCTGAAAGGTTTGGTCTTTCTTCTCTTCTTGGATACCTTTCCTAGCCACACTATTAATACATTGAAAAAAAACCTAATGTCTGTTCTTTGAAAAGGAAAGAGTAGGAACTGAATTAGACTTGCTCTTAGGTTCAGAATCTTCTCAATTTGTTTTGTTTAAATACAGGTTGTAGAAATGTTTGATGTTCCTGGCAACCCCACAGAACTAGAGTACAAGTACCATTTTCTCTCTGTGAGCTATGCTGAAGGAGATGACAGCCCTGCCACTGCACTTTTACTACAGCAGTTCAAACCAAACATTGAAGAGTTGGTACTGGACACAAAAAGTGGCAAACAAATGAAAAGTGGTGTCAAGCGCAAGGTACGTGTTCCAGCAGCCATTGGGGTGGTACAGTGCATGAAAGCTCAACACAGGTTCTGAGCATCTATTCCAGCCTTAGTAGCCATGTTTCCAGTGTTTGTATGGCTGACATCTTACTTGTAGTGGTTCTCTGGACTGCTTCCCTAGGGAGATGCTGGGAAACTGTTTTGTAACAGTTGTCCTTCAGTTCATGCCAGGCTTTCTCTGCTGCTCTCTGAGCCAAGGCAGAGCTCTCTGCAGAGGGGTGTGTATGCGTGTTAGTATCTGTGTGATACACTTTGGACCACATGTAGATTTTGAAGGACTTGCAGGGGCTGATAAGAGTTACTTCTTGGGCCTAGGCTGACATGGGTTAGACTTGATCTACAAGTGCTGTTTTTAATTTTAATTTTTTAACTGAGTTGCTTCAGTCCTGAAGTGGATCCATTCAGGAGTTTGTGCTTAGGGTGTGATTCATTTAACACTTAGATGAATGAGGTAATTCTCTGACGTCTCTTCAAAGTGTTTACTCCCAATGTGCAAGTAAATTTGTCTTTATTTTAATTCTAGTTATCTGGAGATCCATGTTCCATAGAACCCAAGAAACCAAAACGGTCGGGAGAAATGTGTGCCTTCAATAAAGTGCTAGCTCATATTGTAGCCATGTGTGATACAAATATGCCGTTTATAGGACTTCGGATAGAGGTGAGTATTAAAAAATCTTTTATTTCCTTCTTCCCCCCCGTGCTCCTGATTCTGGTGTCTAAAATGTGACTGTTTGGCAAATCTGTGGTCATGTGTTCACTCTGGAGTTCCCCTGCCAGCTGAGCCTGGGTGACTCAGTCTTCTCCACTGTGTTGCTCTAGTCTTGTTAGAGCTGCTTCTCTTAGTACAGAGCATTGCAAAAAGCTTGAAAAGTTGAGGGAAAAGGGAAAATGAGGTTGAAAGCTGCACTTAAGGGAAGGGTTGGGAGACAACTTTATGGCAGATTTGCACAGACTTTTTTTTTGGCTTTCCAGTGCTTGAGGATGTGAAACATCTGTCACCCTCAGGGGGAAATAACAAAATCCTTGAAAATGTTACAAAGTTTTTGCTTGACTTTTTGCTTGGAATAACATTTTTCTTGTTCACTCCTAGTTATCCAATATGGACATTCCTCACCAGGGAGTACAAGTAGAAGGAGATGGCTTCAGCCATGCAATACGTTTGTTAAAGTAAGAGGATATTCTGTGTGTTTCATTTTATTACTGTACATACACTTGAGAGGAAAAAAAAATGGCTTGTTTGGAGAGTAACAATAAGACTATCAGGACAGGGGCAGGATTTTTGTTTTGGGGTTATTTTTCCTTTCTTTTTTGGAGGGGTGTTAATACTGTGTGTCTTACACTTGCATGTGAAACAGTGCTAGAGAAAGGAGAAAATTAGAGTAGACTTAGAGCCAACTACAGTTTTTTTCCCTCATTAGCCCAAACTGAGGGGCTCTGAAAACAGTTTGACAGTTTCTTCATTCAATTCTTAAATCCAGGCAGTGCTACAGGAAGATGTGATGATGATTCATGAATATGCAATTTTAGATCAGATCAGAGGCCTACATACTCCATATGTTATTTGACAATTATGTGAAACTGCAGAGGAAAATGCCAGGAATCCCAGAAAAGACAATTGCATGGTAAAGGGGTGGTAGAGGAAATATCTGAGAATCATACAGTAATTTAATAGGTTATTTAAGCCCAAGTGTAGGACTTACTTGTTTTCATGGAACTTCATAAAGTTCCTGTTAACTTGTTCTTCCAGCCATGTGCAGTCTCTCTGAAGGGTAGCCCTGACCTCCAGCATGTTAAGTGCTCCCTTCAGTTTGTCATCATCTGCAAATTTACTATTCTTCTGTATCATTGGAGGCTATTGAAATAGTTATATTGAATTTTTTATAGGAAGCCAATAGTATCTGCCTCTGTGTTAATCCTGAGGAATGCCAGCCACAACCAGCCACTAACTGGACCTGCAACAAATAAAGTTTAAAGCAAAAAAACACAAACCCCGAAGATATCTCCAAGAGAAAAATCTTTATAACTCCTTTTCTGCTGCAGAAATGTATAGTGACATAAAGGCATCAGTCTCTAAATGCATCAGGCCCTACCTTTTTAACTTTGCATATGAGCAGAGAAGTTGTGAGCTGAAGTTAAGGGTGGAACATAAAATTTCTGGCTAGATCCTCAAGGAATTTGAAAAAGAGTTTGGCATGTTTTTTGCTTAAGCTTTATTTAGTCTGTCCCCTGAGCTCAATTCACACATTGGGATACGAATAAATTAGTGAGTACTAAGGGAACTGCCAGGTTGTTCATTGCATGTAGAGCAAGCTTGTTCTAGAAGGCAGATGAATTCAGATTGCCACAGAACTTATTACTTTCATCTTTTTTGGCTTATTTCTCTGTATAAGAGCTTTATATTGGTGAGCTCTTAGTTCACCAGGAGATAAGGACAATTCAGCAGATCCTTTAACAGTCTGTAATTTGCAGGTATTGAATCCATATAAAAATTGGTCTTAGCTCAGAGTGCTTTTGTGACACACTTATTACAGCCCTGAAGAGGAACAGGTTATCTCACTGTGCACTCCAGCTGCCTCTGCTGCTGATTTGTTCATTCTGTCATGTCCAGACATGGGAGTCCTTCAAGAAATATTAGAAGGTAGTGTTGTTACTTGTGGAACTGTACTGTGTCTAATGGAGATTTTATTTTTGTCATGTATAGAATTCCTCCCTGTAAAGGTGTAAACGAGGAAACACAGAAGGCTCTGGACCGGTCTCTTCTTGATTGCACTTTCCGACTACAAGGTAGAAATAATCGCACATGGGTGGCCGAGCTGGTGTTTGCAAACTGCCCGCTGAACAGCACTTCTTCCAGGGAGCAAGGCAAGTTTCATTGAGGAACACTGGCAAATTTTGTTTCTTTGCAGTTAACATTGTCTATTTCAGTAGCTCTAATGTCTTGGTGTAACTTAGAGCTGTCTGCTCCTAAGATTTCTAATAAACCACAGTGTACCTAATAAAAATTCTGACTGCTGAGTTGATGCATTTTTGTTACTTCAATGTACTTCCTGGTCACTTGCCACAGTTCACTCACAGTCTGTAAGCCACAGCTCAGGAACCACTAGGTTGATGAGTATTTTCCATCTCCTTACACTGCAGGACCAACCCGTCACGTTTACCTGACGTATGAAAACCAGTTGTCTGAACCAGTTGGAGGTCGCAAGGTGGTCGAGATGTTCCTTAATGACTGGAACAGCATTGCTCGGCTGTACGAGTGTGTCCTGGAGTTTGCACGATCCTTACCAGGTACAGAAATCACCTCCTTTTTGTCAAAATGCTGGGCTTACAGATGACTGATTTTCTCACTCTGTCTTCCCTCCTCTCTTCACAGACATCCCCAACCACTTAAACGTTTTTTCAGAAGTTCGGATCTACAACTACCGAAAACTTATCCTTTGTTACGGAACTACCAAGGGGAGCTCAGTGAGTAACTCCTAAATGTATGATTGAAAACAGAATGTGTAGGCTTAGACTTGTCAGAATTTTGCTGCACGATTTTTCTTTGTAGTGGAATTAATACAGATGAATGCAGAAAAGGCAGAGGGTGCTGCATTGCTGATTTGTTGGGTTGCTAAGTTCAGGATTTTAGATAATTTCTTTTAGATGCTTTATATTGTGGGAAGGACAATTGTGTGCTTCTGATAAAAGCTGGTGTGGCACCCTTTTTCTGAAAAACTTTGTGTAAGTGTTGTTACTAGTCACTGCTGTACTGGGATATATGGATAGATATGTGTAAGCTGAATGCCTAATTCTGCCTTAATAGAGAGGACTGTAGCAAAGTTTTAGATGTAGTGCTGTGCTTTCAATGAGGTTCATCGATTATTTTGTAGCAGTGCTGTTCTCTTGTTCAGAGCTCTAGCTTTCTCTGTAGTATTTGAATTTACAACTTATTAATTATTTAAATAACTGAGTACTTGCTCACACCATTGTGTTAAGGGCAAGGTAGAGGAGGAAGTAAGTGCATGTTTATTTCAGATTAAGAATATAGTTTTGTGTGCAACTGATGCAGAGTAGCTTGATACATTTGAAATTTGCTTCCTGGGACTTTTTTATGTTCATTTTCTTAGCTGAATTTTTAAGAGTATTTTTATGTGCATTTTATTGGGAAGTGTGTGTAAATATATATATATGTATACATATATACATATGTATATTATATGTGTGTAAGTAACCAGAGCAGCAGTATGGACTTTGCATTTAACTTCCTTACATATTATCCAGTACTCATTTTTGTGTAATATAACTTAAGAAAACCAGTCCACCTCCAGCAACTCACTAATCAGTTTTCCACACCACGAATCTCTCGAGTTTAATTTTCTCTCTCTCATCTTTGGCAGAAAAAAATTCCTTTTGCTTTTTGGTTGAGTTGCTGATATAAGTGTCCAGATCGGTGGTTGCCAACAATCCAGGCAGCTAAATGGGTATTAAAGCTGAGAGTGCTTTTTTTTTCCTTCACAACCTCAGCAGCTTTTGAGGAAGGTGATTTAGGAATCTGTTGAGGTTTGATGAAAAATGGGGAAAAAAATTAAATCTGAACCAACTTTCTTGTTAGAATCTCTTATTATAACCTCGTTATTACAACCTACTTGTTCTAGCTTCCAAGACATTTATGTTTGTGACATTGCAGATCAGCATTCAGTGGAACTCCATCCTCCAGAAGTTCCACATTTCACTGGGAACAGTTGGCCCAAACTCAGGTTGCAGTAACTGTCACAACACAATTCTGCACCAGCTCCAGGAGATGTTTAACAAAACACCAAACGTGGTGCAGTTGTTACAGGTAATATTCTAAAAAACGTCTCTCAAGAAAATTGCATGACACTAGGGAGCTGAATTCTGATTAAACTGTTCTCTTCAAGGGTGTTATAATTGTTTATGGATCTCATTGCCAGAAAACATCTGATTTTCCCTGACCTTTCCTTTCGGATAAGCTACCTGACCTCTCAATCTCCACTCTCTCCCAGGTTTTGTTTGACACTCAGGCTCCATTAAACGCCATCAACAAACTCCCGACTGTGCCCATGCTGGGGCTGACCCAACGCACCAACACTGCCTACCAGTGCTTCTCCATCCTGCCCCAGTCCCCCACGCACATCAGGCTGGCCTTCAGGAACATGTACTGCATCGACATCTACTGCCGCAGCCGCGGCGTGGTGGCCATTCGCGACGGCGCCTACAGCCTCTTCGACAACAGCAAAATCGTGGAGGGCTTCTACCCTGCCCCTGGGCTGAAGGTGAGCACCCTGGCGCTGTTTTCTGGCAGGTTGTAAATAAATGAGCTTCTAACTTGGAACTGTGAGTCTGAAGTGAAGAGCTTGGTGAAGGTTTTCTTTGTGGAGTGCTGCGGTCTTTCCAAAATTCAGAGTGTAGAAGGAAGTCTTTGATTTATTGGTAGATCTGTTAATTAGTTTGAATTAAAACATTTCCTTTTAAAAAAATAACATCAACTGCTAGGCTTTTTTTTTTCTTACCTGTGTATTCAGGCATCCTTTTGTTGAAACTTGCTGAAGCTTTCTGTGTGCTCCAGGATTAGCAGCAACTGCTTCTCACAAACTGTGTTGTGTGGCAGTACAGTGGTCATACAGTGCAGGTGGGACAATACTCCATGTCAGATGATTCTAGACAAAAACTTCTCTTTTAAAACAGTTCCCATCAGAGGGTGGCAGGAGCCTGTGGCTTTGCTTCTAAGAGCAATGCTGGTTCACTCTTCCTGAAAAATTAATCTCTGCACACTGACAGAATACCTGAGGGCAGCTTGTACCAGTGCTAGTTATAGTGAAATACTGGAAGATGGCACTCTTTAAGAAACAGATTAATTTGCTAAATTTTTTTTCTGACAGTTGCAATTGAATATTGATTCTCTGGCATTGCATTTAACTGATCCTGAACATCTGCCTCTTTAACAAATGCCAAATGAAAGGCCAATGGAAAGAAGAAGGAGATGGTAGATACCAGTGTAAGAGAATGTAAGAGATACCCGTAGAACAGAATGGAAATGGGAAGATAGAGGAGGAATTAATTCAAGAAAGTTGGCAGGTTCCTCTGGGTTACAAGAGAATGCTGTGGAGATGACACAGATGTTCTTAACCAAACAGGGCAGTTGTAGGTGTGATATAGCAGCCCTATAGGTTCTGGATACTGATGAGTTGTTCTGGAACAGGTATTTCCAGGTGTAGGCTTTTCCTTAGCTTTAAGAAGAGAAGAAAAAAGTTGGTATTTCAATTTACTGGAGATACTTCTTGTTGTAGAGCCAGGTGTTTCTGTTTATTAATTGATATATTTTGCAGACTAATTATACTGTAATTAATGAATGCCCACTAGTATTTAGTTCCAGAGACTTGCCTGTCTCCTGAGTGCTGTAACTGATAAAGGTAGTGTTGAAGCTTAGCAAATACTGCCTTCATTTGTATAGTAAAATTGAAATGGGTAAATTGCTAACAAACCTGCTTTTTCCACAGACATTCCTGAACATGTTTGTTGACAGCAATCAGGATGCACGGAGACGATCTGTAAATGAAGATGATAATCCACCTTCTCCTATCGGAGGAGACATGATGGATTCTTTGATATCACAGCTCCAACCCCAGCAGCCACCACAGCAACCACAACAACAGGTACCCTTCAGGCAAATAAATGTTTATTGTCTTCCACAACACTAGATTTCTAAGAACTTCATGTTCTAAAGGGATTAGCAGTAACAAAATGGACAGGGAGACTATAAACCCACTCTGCTGCAGATTTCCCCTTAGGGCAAAATGTATTAATTTATTTTGCCATTTCTAATTCCAGTGTAAACAGCCCATAGCATATGAACAGCAGCTTTGGAAGGTCACATGAGACTTGCTGCCTCGAAGCAAAGGACTGAGGGAGAGAAAACAACTGTTTAAGATAAAAGATGGGAGGGAGAGTCAGGAGGCTTTGCTGTTACAGGGTGGCAGATAAAAGGAGAGAGGTACAGCAGTATTATGTCTTTAGAAGAACTGGAAAAGCCAGTGAGCACTGAACAAGATAGTATAGAAAATCAAACAACTGTGTGGATGAACCTGTAAGACCCAAGCCTCATTTGTATTCTCCTGCACATATTTAACTTTTGTTTTGGTACAAAATGATCAGAAGTTTTCATTGTCCTGTGTTGACAATTTCAGCCATTTGCAAAACAGGCAGGAGCCTCGGGAGCATATCCTCTCACCTCACCACCCACCTCTTACCACAACACAGTGACACCCTCCCCGTCCATGATGCACACACAGTCACCAGGTAGGATGGCTGGGAGCTGATCCTGTACTTGAAAAATAGTTCATTGTGCATGCATGTTTTTCTCTGTTATTTGAGCTGTGTTTAGCCCCAGATTAGCCAAGAGAATGCACCTTACACTGTGAGGAAAAAAAGCAGGGTCCTGCCATGCATGTTTTATAAAGTACATTTTGAAGCTAAAAAAACCCATTAAGTAAAACTGTCATCTTTAGCTGTGTAATATTCGGGACTGTTTCATTATTAGAGTTTATAACTTCCTAAGACAAAAATGTGTTAATTTTCAGTATCTGCTTCTTCAGAAAAGCTTTTTATCACCAAGGCTCTGCTTTCTGCTCCCAGCTGTTGTAGAACAGCAGCTGAAAATATTTAAATTTGGGGAAGGGCTGGGCAGGGGGGAAATGCCATTCTTCAAGCCAGATATCATGGGAAGTTTCCTTTGTGTGATAAATCAACCTGAAAAATATAACAGTCATGCGTGTACAAAATAAAGTCATTGAGTGCAAAAACAAATTCTGTTGAATCTTGTTTGCTGTCTCCCTAAAAAGGAGGGAGCAGTTGACAGAAAAAATTAGAACAGAAAGATAGGAAATGTGTATGTCAAGTGATTTGATGTCTTTGATCAGGAAATTTGCATGCTGCAAGCTCACCTAGTGGGGCTTTAAGAGCACCATCACCAGCATCGTTTGGTCCAACTCCTTCACCTTCCTCTCTTGGAATCACAATGGGACAAACAGCTAACTTTGCCAGCCCACATGGTGAGTTCTTTACTGGCAGGTGGTTATGTAGTGGCAAGGAGGGCAGATTTGCTTCTTGAAATTATATCTTCCAGAGCAGACCTAAATTGAGAAAAATTCATGGTTTGTAATTGACTCAAGTAGCTGTTTTCATATATATGAGTGTTAACTCCTAACAGTAGTCAAAAGTAGCTGCATGGCATGTTGAGGCGTTCCTAACATGTTAAAAATTGACTCTCAGTCACTCTTTTCTGCTTACTAATGTGGGGAAATTCAGTGTGGTCTTGTAGCAGAGCAGTGGCTGCAGCTTTTAATGAGCGTTTTATTTTGTTAGATTAGTTAGTGGATTTTCACTGCTTACATTTCCTGGAAAAATAACTGGAACAGGTTAGAAATTCAAATACTTGCAATTTGAAAATGTCATAGTCTGGCTACTTTGATGTATCTGCATGTGAGCAACATGCCTTTTAGTTGTTTCCTTTATCAATCCGGTTGGTTTATTTGGAAAGCTGCCAAAACAATCCTTTGTGTAATCACAGTGCATTGGAAACTGTTCTATAGATCACAACAAATGAACAGTTCAGATGGTAATTTTCATGCATCAGTTTGACTGTTGAGATGAACAAAGTGAGAGGGATGTACCACAGAGCAGATTGAAGGTTCTGATCAGTCTGTATAGCAGAGGTACCTTTGCAGCAATAACTGTGAGATACTGAATAAATAAGGAACTGTGTGGCTGACACTTCTATTTGCTAAGGAGCAGTAGAAGTTCAAGTCTGTAAGCAAGAGCTCCTTTTTGTTTAGAACCTATTACTCGTTGAACATGACAATTTTCCTTAACATTTAGTTCTACTTTTTTAAAAATACAACCTGGAAACCCTTGAAATCTGTATCTTGATTTTTATTCTCTGCCCCCACTTTTGTGTTTTGTATGGCTATAAAAAGTAGTCTAAAAGCTTGCAGGTACTTTCATGCTTTACAGATTTTGGCAAGCTTCTTTTAGATTTCTCTATTAGAAAGCCTTTTTTTACTTTTTCAAGAAATAATAATGGTCTTGTAACATCTGTAGGTACCATAGACCCAAGCTCACCATACACCATGATGTCACCCAGTCAGCGTGCAGGGAATTGGCCGGGATCTCCCCAGGTCTCTGGTCCCTCACCAGCAGCACGGATGCCTGGAATGTCACCAGCCAACCCTTCCCTTCATTCACCTGTCCCTGATGCCTCTCATTCCCCACGAGCTGGAACAAGTAGGCTTCTTTATCAGTGTTATAACTGTGAAACACTCATGTTTAACATTTCTAGTTGCGTTCCTTTTGGTAGTTCTTGTGTCAGTCTAACAGTCCTTACTGTCCTTGTGCAGTAAAATGTCTAAGGAAATTAAGTCTTTATTCTGTCCTCATTCAAATCTTCAATAACAAATGGGAAAAGTGAGCTAAAGCATACAGCATAAATGTCAGCAGGATTGATGATAGCTCTTGTTGCAGTGCAGAAATCAGTCTGAAACTATTGGAAGTCTGTGGCTAAGAAAAAAATCTTCAGAGTGAAAGCAATGATAGGCACATTTGCCAACCCAAATACTAACTTTTCACATCATAGATTTGTAATGCTGCTCTTGCACGACTGATTTAGCCATCTTTATGTCCCATTGAGTTTGTTGTGCAAACCTGCTGTCTGCTGGCATGCTGCAGAAAGAGGAAAAGGGAGGAGAATTGTAATGTTACTGAGACTGCATGGGTTCCTGGTCAAAACTAATTCCTTGTCTGTCTGATGCCTATCACTAGGCAGCAAATTCTTTAATAAGAAGAACTGAGCTTTGGCTCAGAGGTTTTATTGATGAATAATGACAATTAAAGTGAACACATATCTTATGTTTCAGCTTAAATCTTCCCTCACTGCAAGTCCTTGTGTCCCCACAGGTTCCCAAGTCATGCCCACAAGCATGCCTCCACCTCGGAAACTACCTCAGCGCTCTTGGGCTGCATCCATTCCTACAATCCTCACCCACAGTGCCTTGAATATTCTGCTCTTGCCCTCTCCTACCCCTGGGCTTGTGCCAGGACTAGCTGGCAGCTATCTGTGCTCCCCTCTTGAGCGATTCCTCGGGTCAGTGATTATGAGGAGGCATCTTCAGAGGATCATACAACAGGAAACGGTACGGTTTCAGTGTGAAGGGACCTGTGAGTATGTGACTGCTCCATATCTTTCAAACTGGGAACAAACTGAAATGCTTCAAGTAAAATAACTGTTTGCTGTTAGACTTGTGCTATACTTCTGATTTTTGCCATCTAAAGTGTCAAAATTTAGAGAAATCATTTAGTTCCACTTCTTTTCCACACAAATTACATGTGGAAAACCTGTTTGGTCAGGTGAAATTTGGTAACAGTTAAGATAGCAAGTCTGTGACCAGACTTTCAGATGCTTTGAGTTCTTTGGGTTTAGTGTGTCCATTGGGAATTTCCTAGAACAGCCACAGTGTTAATGTGGGTACCACCCCTTGGCAGGATTGCCAGAGAGGTGAGTTACTAGTTAATGTTAACTACTCAGTCAGAAATGTTCCTTTAGGGTTTGGGACAGACAAATGTGCCTCTTCACTTCTGTGGCATGGATTCAGTGACAGAGAAAGAAGCCAAATCTGGCATAAACTTAATTCTCAAGGCAATTTTACCTGTATTAAAATACCATGTGTTTCTTTCTGGAAATAGGGGTTGATCACTATGCTTTGGGGAGGGAGTGAGGGAGTGTGTGTGTCTGTGTGTTCATGCCATTTAATGAACGCCTAATTGACTGTGAATCTCCTTTTTATGCAGCTACAGTTAATAAACTCCAATGAACCAGGTGTAATTATGTTTAAGACAGAGGCACTGAAATGCAGGGTTGCTCTCAATCCCAAAACCAACCAGACCTTGCAGCTGAAAGTAACACCTGAAAATACAGGCCAGTGGAAATCAGAGGAGTTACAGGTTTTGGAGAAATTCTTTGAAACAAGGGTATGTACTGAAATCAAGAATGTTGTTTTTGTGCCTTGCTTTTAATCTCTGGTGTTGTTTTGAGTGGTCCTGCTGACTTTCACTGGCATGTGTAAGAGCTGCAAAATATAAAATTGACAGCTGTGCATGCTGGTTGCATATTAAATGATATATTTATTATCTAAATAGGCACTACTAAATAGTGTCTTTCTTTAGGTTGCAGGACCACCTTTTAAAGCAAACACCCTGATAGCCTTCACAAAGTTACTGGGGGCTCCCACGCACATCCTCAGAGACTGTGTACACATCATGAAACTGGAGCTGGTAAGTCAGCTGTTCTGTTTATTTAGTTCACCCAACTTTGGTTATTATATTTTGGAAAAAAAGCTGTTGTATCTTTAGCTACAAACACATGAATTACTCTGAATTTATACATGAGTTATTTAACGTTATTGGAGAATTTTTCATTTTACTACTAGCTTTCTTGGAAACGCTCAAAATTTCTCATTTAAACTGATGATTTTAAGGAACTGCAGACATGTTACTGCACAACAGGCACATGAATAGGCTGACCTGAATCTTTTTGATTGTGTTACTGTGCTCAGTTCTTTCAGAGTTACTCTGATTTCTCTAAACCTGGCAACTAAAGAGGCACATTCTACTTTGTGGTGCTTCCCTGTTTCTTAGCTGTGTATGTCACTGACATGAGACCTTTGCTGTTCTTTCTCTGTGCTGCTCTCTCTGAACAGTTCCCTGACCAGGCAAGTCAGCTGAAATGGAACGTGCAGTTTTGTTTAACAATCCCTCCCAGCGCTCCACCAATTGCACCTCCAGGAACACCTGCTGTTGTGCTGAAATCCAAAATGTTGTTTTTTGTAAGTAGAGCTATCTGTTTTAAAATTCTAACCCTGCATGTCTCTTGAGATCATCATGAGTTCATAGCAAAGCATAAGCCCACTGTATCTGACAACTGTAATAGCTAAAAGCGTTGTGCTGTTTGGAATCCTGGATTTGCTTGGATCTCTTTTATAATGAGTTCAATTCATATTCCTACTCTCCTTCCTACTGAAGCACAGCAACACCTCGTGTTTCGTGTTCTTGGAGAGATGTTGACAATATATAAAGTTCAGCTCCCTCTGGGCTGCATCTTCAAGTGCTCAACTTGTAGGTGTTTAGTTCTTGGAGGCACTAAGCACCTAGATTGGGTGACATGCACATCAGTGGTGCTGGGAGAGGAGAGCAGGGATGAGATGTTCAGAACAAATCTACATTAGTGTTGTGCCTGAGGCAGTGCTCACTGTGGGGTGCTTTTGAGAAGACAATAGTCTCCACCTGATTGATAATTTCTCTGTTATAGAATTGATGTCTGAAAACAGAGGGGTGGAAGTATATGCTGTCTCTAGGCCTGGAGTGTTTTAACTATATCAGAAGTTGCACTGAAGTACATGGTCATTCAATTTAACATTCTTTTTGGGTTGTTTCCCCACAGCTTCAGCTAACACAGAAAACAACAGTCCCACAAGAAGCTGTTAGTATTATTGTCCCAATTATTTATGATATGGCTTCGGGTACAACGCAACAGGCTGACATTCCCAGGCAGCAGAACTCTTCTGTTGCTGCTCCAATGATGGTTAGCAATATTCTAAAGAGGTTTGCTGAACTGAATTCACCACGACCAGGTACTGTACATGTCCAGTAGATATATTCTCTTCACCCAGACATCTGTGACAAATCTCCAGTGTAAAACTAAACCTCTCTTAAGTCTGAATTCTTCTTGGTTTCTATCTTACTTCTTTAGTGATTACAAACTCCTGTTGTGACAGGCAATACATAACTTAATAGGAAGTATTGGCAACACAGCAGAAGGTTGCACTGATGATTCAGGCTGGGTTTTGCTGTTCTGCCCAAGTGATAGAATGCACCCACCTCTTGTTGGCCCAACTCTTGCTACTCAGTAAGAGTCACACTTTTTGACAAATGGGACTAGAAGGAGTCACAAGAAATATGCTATAGCCAAGTGTCAGTTTTCATGGTTAATTATGAATTTACTCAGCTTAACAGTAGAATATAAAGGGATGTTAAAATAGTTATCAGAACTTGTCCACTTGTGCTGTGAATGATTTAAAAGTAATTGCAGTGGTTGTATACTCCTTTGTCAGTGTGTCCACTAGCAGAGGTGCATACAGTTCTGTCCACCAGACATGCTGTGCAGTGTTTGAGCTAGGTTGTTCTGAGTGTTCATTGGCCTGTAGGTAGTGCACCGTGAGCAGCGTTGTGCTTTGCTTTCCTTCTTGTTGTCATGCCTTTTCTTTTTAGTATCTAAAACGTGGAAGAACAATAGCAGGTTCTTGGGCAGCATGTTGTCTGTAAGCAGTGGTTGGGGGTCCTAATACACAGATGGCTCATAAGAAAAATAACTTTTCGGTTCTGATGAAGAACACAATTTTTTCAATAACCCAGTGAATAGATTGAAGTTGTGAATCCAGAGACTGACTCTTACTTCTCTTTTGTATTATTATTCACCTGGTTGTTATGCAGTAATTTTAACTATGCTTGATGGATTATTTCAGTTGGTAGAACATGAGCAATGTTTACCTTAAATGGGTGTAGATATGCATACATTTCTGAAGCTTGTGATGGGATTTAAATTAATATTCACTTTCTGTTTAACATGTAGTAATAAGGTAGGTAAATAGGAGAGAACATAGCCTTGAGGGCATGTGGAGTTCCCTGTAGGAGTTCTGTATGTGGAAAAGAGCTGTTGTTTGTATAGCACTTTTATTTCAAAATACATTATCTAAACTTCAGGTGTTGCTTTTGGAAGGTGCTTCCCCACAGAGTTTGTGTGGTGTGGGGAAGGGTAGGTTCTTGCTTTGCTGTTTGTTATTGCCCTGAGTTGTGTTTTAAAGTAAACCCTCCACAAAATACCACAGGCAGAGCAAGTAACTGTCAAAGCTGCTCTGGAGATGTGAGGTGAGATGAGTTCTGATGGTCACCAGATAGATCAGAATGGACAATTTTTGTTTGTCATGCAAGTTTTGAAGCAATTTTGGAATCCAGTACAGGGAGCTAAGTATAGACAGGAAGAAAAAAAGCATAGGAAAAGCATTGGAGCCACAAGCAGAACCTTGTCCAGGCAAAGGAGAATGTAGCTGGCTGAGCAGAGGAAATTTCTAGTAGTCCTTCCTCTGACTTCCAAAAGAAAGAATGAGTCTTTATAATGTTATTTATTTCCACCATCACCTAGCAAAAGTAGGATCTTCCTTGAGGACACTTGGAATGCAATTTCCCATGTTCTTATTGTCAAAACATACATTATTATATCTGATCAAAGAGAACAAGAATACCTTCTTTTATTCACCACTGAAAGGTGATAGGAGAGCCAACAGATGAAAGTAGATAGCTGGAAGATTTATCTTAAAACAGCAGTACATGGGAGATCCCAGATGTGTGTCCTTTCTCGTCTGATGCTCCTTTCTCTTCTGCTGCTCCTGTGCTGTACCCAGGATTTTCTGACTTTCCTACCTGTTAGCTCTCTGCTGCACTAATTGCAATCTGCTTGGTTAAGGGAATTTTGCACTGCTTGTCAGGAAGGACCAGGGCCTCCCATCGTGCACAGATGATGTTACTGGCACTGTCGTTGTAACCTGGAATCAGTGTTGCCTTGTTCTGGCTGTATCTTTTTTACCTTTCTCTCTTTGTGAGGAAGTATTTTGTATTCAGCTTAATTTTCCTCTTAATAAAATGGTAGTGCCTGAAAAGTAAGTTCTTTTGAAAGAGTTTTCTTTTCAGATATGTGGGCAAACACATTCTGCTGTGTTTAACAGTAAAATGTTGACTCATTGTGAGTACATGTTGTCTGAGACCACTTTACCTATGACTCCGTGGGAGAAAATACTTTACTTTGGGGAAAAACTTGTATGAACTGAGAGGAAATCAATGCCCTGGAATAATAAGTTTAAACTGTAAATCCAAAACCTACAGTATGTAGTGGACATCAATCTGGTAAGGAAATTAAAGTCCCTATGGATGCTGGAGGTGACCCTTAGAGAGGAGCTCAAGGGACTCGTGATGATTCTTAAAGCACTTCACGACTAAACACTTTTCAGTGTCTGATTTTCAGTGATGCAGTGGATGGTATTTAGCTCAGATTTGTAGCTTTGATATGATAATGACTTGCCCAAAATAATCTTGGGAATCCCTAGTCTGGCACTTAAGTTTAATGCATCCCAACAGGCTCTGCTCTTATCTCTTTGCTCACACTGTTGCTCCTTCAGCAGCAAAATTCAATATATTCTAATTGATTTTTCTTGAAATATGCAGGAAAAATTCAGCCCACAGTGACCAGGGTACAACTGTGGCTATTAATTGTATTCTCTCAGCAGGAAACAGTAGATGAAAATCACAGCTGCCTGTTACTTCATCTTTTGTTGTTCTTATTTAACCCTTTCGCTTCTGTCGATTTTAACTTCTTTAAGCTATTCCGAATGTGTGTGTTTTTGTCAACAAGTGATGGTATTTAAAACTTTGAGGTAACTGTGGCTGGTTTTTCCTCTCAATATTGAATCTCAGCTGTTGGAAACAGAAGTCCACCTGCTCTCTATTTTATTTTGCAGTTTAAATGTCAAGGTTGAATGAAACAGATTCCTGTTTCCCAGTCTTGGAATTAAAAATGTTTCCAAGACTAAGCTCAGGACAGAAAACATCTTCCAGCTGTTTCAGACTTCAGTCTTTCAAAATATTTAGTTTCTGCTCGTAATCAATAGAAATAAAACTTGAAAAAGTTGGGTTATATTCTTTGTAAGATGTGGTGCTCTTAATTAATAACATACAGAAAAGATTGGACCACAGTCCATGTGCAATCAATTCTAGCATAGATTCAGTCTGACATTCAGAAGCAATTAAAAGTTAAGAACTACTTGCAATTGCATCACCAACAAGAGCAGTCCTGCTGGGGAAGCTGGAGCTATTTCAGCCGTAACTCCCACAAATCCCGAGGTCCCTGGAGGTCGCAGGGGTTTGGGAGTCACCCTCAGTTCTGGCCTGGGGGCTCAGTGAGGAAGGGCTGTGGGGTGTGGGGCTAACCTGTCTCTTTTCCCTGCTCCACAGTGAGGAAGGGCTGTCCGGGGCGCGGTGCTAACCTGTCTCTTTTCCCTGTTCCAGGTGAATGCACAATATTTGCAGCCGTTCGTGATTTGATGGTTAATCTTACGCTGCCCCCTGGGGGGCGTCCCTAGACACTTTTAAAAGAAGGCTGAAAGTGAGACAAAACAGCAAAAAAAAAATTAAAAAAAAATAAAAATAAAGCCTTCGGTTAAAAGAGGACGTTTTAATTTTACCTTTTTTTCTAAGAGCTAACTATAAACTGGCAAACTTTCAGGGATGCACTTTCATCACATGAGTATCACCACGACTTTTGTATAGTGCTGTTGTATAGTGTGTTTTAATGGGAGACACTTCAGACTAGGTAATAGATTGAAGTATCAGCTTGCTGGTAATAGATTTAATATTCTGTTTTATACTATAAAGATTATGAAAATGCCAAACTTGTTTGTTTTTCTGTTTTTCTTATGTTTTGGTGTAATAGTCTTTTTTTAAGGCAGGTCTGTCATTTTTGAATACTGTAAAACTGTGACAAACTTTATATTGAAGCTGTATTTTAATATGACTGCTTTGAATCCTTAAACAATTTATTTGGGCTTGTTGTAAACATGTCCCCAAAAAGCAATATTTAATAAACTGGATTAAAAAATCTTAAACTGGATGTTGTATCATCTTAAACTTTATTCTTCCCCCCTGTAGCCACTGGTCAGATCTCTTATGTTCACACTTCCTGCACTATCTGTATATGTGATCTTGGTTATACACATACACACACATGTGCTGCTAACTTAAAAGCCCAAACAAATCTTTCTTTATTTATCATCTGGGTTCAGTTTGTTCCAAATCAGAGTAGAACAGAGTTTATTCATTTTCCTGGTTTCATTTTACTGGTAAAAATAACAGTAACTACTTAAAATGGTGCTTCATTTCTTACACCAGAAACTACATCTTCTCTGTCCCAAAAGCAAAGCTTACTGGAAGAAAGAACCTTTTGTCACCTGTCATGGAGTCTGTAATAACAGACTCGTGTCTTATTGTAGAGGCAGGTAAGGTAGAAGCTGGACCTGCATACCACAAAATTTGAGAGGCTGGTCCAAAAAAACAACCTCACACTTCCTGAATTGGATGTTTGTAGATAACTTTGTCAGTAATGACTCAAAGCTCTTGTAATTTAATAAAATGTCCGTCTTTAGGAGTTACTTGGTCCTTTAACCATTTATCCTCCTGGATCAGTATTCTCAAATTCTTATGGAGTTGAAGTTGTTTTCCTGACTTCCTACAACAGTGACTTTCAGCTGTGCTGCCTCCCTGCCTTTGCAGAGCTCTGGCAGCTCCCTGCTCAGCTGAAGGATGCTTTAAACTAATTTTAAATATCTTTTAGTGAATTTATTCTAGCCTGCCTTGCTCTCTTCAAGGCTTCCTAGTGCCCCTATGCCAGTCACAGTGATTCTTTCTCTGAACCTCCTGACACTAGAACTCATTTTAGTTGCTGCCCATCTCAGATTTCAGCCTTGGACCTGTGGTTTAAGAGTGGGTTCTGTGTCACTGCTGCTCTCACCCGTGTGCATCTAACAGATGGTTATACAGCTTCTGCTTCTGAAAAACAAAATCCATCCCCTGGAGTGAAAACCTGCAGTTTTTAAATGCTGCTGCTGCTCAGTTGGAAAGGGCCCATATTTCTGCTTTTTTACAGCTGAACTGATGTTTTAAAATTGAGAGGTGACACAAGGATGTCTGAAAAATGGCTGATGGCTGTTGTGCTGGACAGTGGTCTGGTTTTGAGGTGGGGGCATTCCCATGCCTAAAATCATCTTCCTGACATGTGACCAGTACCTGCTGCCCATTGTGGGAAGGGGCAGGGAATGTTGAGTGTGGGAGAGGCAGAGTTTCAGCATTTGGAAATAAAAGGAGGGGAGAGGCCTCCCTATAGGGCAGAGAAAACAAAACATGTAACTACTGACAGAGGGTTATGCACTGACACACCAAATCCCAGATGATGGGAAGGTTGAATTTTGTTTTATATTATACACAGCACTCATAACATATGCCACATTTTAAACATTTCTCCTAAATAATTAAATGCTTAAGGAAAACACTGCTAGTAAAAGGAAGCATTTCCCACTCACCAGAGACGCTTGTTCCTTTCAAAGCAATGATGGTATATTTACAACTGCAGTTTTAAGTTTTGTTTTTCATGTGTATTTACAACTTCAGTTTTAAGTTTCATTTTCCATGTGTTCAATCCCTTTTTCTGGCAGCTAGATGATGTGACCACCTGCTGCATTGGGACTATTTGTAGATTTCTTCCTTATGCTGGGTTTCTTTGTCCATTTATTTCACTGAAAGGGCTGCAGTGACTCCACATCTTTCCGTATTTCTAGAGGTTTCTAAGTTTCTGATCAACCCATCTGTGGGACAAGGATGAGGGCATTGAATTCCAGAGAGGAAAAATAGTTCTGAGCTGATCCACATCTCTGGCTTAGAAATGTTAGCCAGTGTCAGGTGGAAACACGTTTTAGGTGTCCAAAAAGCCATTCTCAATGGCAGCCATAGATTTTGTGGCTTTCCAGATAACAAATACTGATCCTGTTAAAGGTTTCCTCAAGATAGAAAATAGGGAAGAGGCTTTTTTGAGCCCTGCAAATGCTCAGACAAGGACCGGAATCAAGGTGAGGTTCTGGGGGGTTTTGGTTTGAAACTAAGTTTTAATTCTTTGTTATCTTTCCATGTTTGAGTGTTCCACGGGTTGCCTTTGAGTCTGCAGATGTTTTTTTAACTGAGTTTACAAAGGCTGCAGGGAAACAAGCTCTGATGATAAACTGCTGAGACAAAACAAAGCTCCATAAAACCAAAAGCTGTTTTCCTTTATGAGCTGCAGTTTGTCTTTAGGCATGTGCTCAGTTTCATCTGTCACTTGAAAGTTACTCTGGTTCGCAAGCATTTTAAAGCAAGATCTTCTGTATGAAGAATAGACTACTGGGAGAATATTCGGATCATTTTAATCAGATCTATGATTAGTCTGTCAAAGGTGTCACTTCAGAAGTTGTGCTACACTGGCCATTTCAGCTCAAGTGGTTATAGTTGTTCCCCTGGCCCAAATTTTCCATCTACCACAGAATTTCAGAGGTTTTTAAGGTAAGAATGTATTTCAATAAATTAACGTGTAATTGAAATGTATTAACCATATGTAGCATCGAGGTTGTAATTACCGAGCTGTGACTCTGTGTAACCCCATAATAGCGATGTAATTGAGACTTTCCCATTTAGATTAAATCATGCTGACTTCAAATATGCGATGCTTTTCCGGAGGTGCTCCAGCAGCCGCCGGGGGTTTGCTGCTCTGCGGGTGGATCATTATTTTGGGGAATGTTTTTAAGGCTGAACTTTGGCTCCGGGAGTATCGCACGCCCGGGAAGCAGGTGCTGAGCTGCGTGCCGCTCTCCTGCATACTCCCAGCTCCTCACGTCCCTCCAGAGCAGTAATTAATTTATTAATTAAACAATTCTTTGGGAAATGACCCCGCTGGAGGGTCTGGCAGGAAGCGTGCGGCCACTGCTCCGGGAGATAAGGGATGCTGAGCAGGGAAGGGCTGGGTGGAGGCTGTGCAGAGCAGCACGGATGCGGGAAGCTCCGGCAGCTCTAGCCTGGGCAGCTTCAATCCCTGCCCTGGAAAAGGAGCTCAGAGGGGCCTCTGGAGGGGCTGGGGGCAGAACCCCTGGAGCAGGGATGTCCCTGCCCTGGAAAAGGAGCTCAGAGGGGCCTCTGGAGGGGCTGGGGGCAGAACCCCTGGAGCAGGGCTGTTCCGTCTCACTTGGCTGTGAATCTAAAAACCGATATGATCACGGACAAAGACCCTCTAACTAATTAAAGTTAGAAAGTGGTATGTTTTATTCACTGGGAGTCACCTCCGAAATGTGTGGCCGCACCGAACAAGGTTCTTTACCCTCAATTTATTTCCCAAGATCTTATATACAATACATATGCATAACCCCAGCACCTCCCATCTCCATTCGATATTAAAATGAGGCTATTAGTCCTTCACGCATGCGCAATTCTCTTGAATTGGGTTGGTGATCTCGAATTGGGTCAGTGGTCTCAAAGGATGAAGTCAGGAGAGTCTTCGTCAGGTTTCAGTGACCCTCTGGCATGATTCAAGGCCCTGTGCTTCGTGATTAATTAATATACAGTACAGGTGTTGGCCATTGTTCTTACTAGTTTCAGTCTGCTCTTATAATGGTTCACTCACCCCACGTTCTTCTATACGCAAGCTCATAACAGCAAACAATATAACAATTAGCTCTAGCTTAAGCATCTAGTAATCATTAANCCACGTTCTTCTATATGCAAGCTCATAACAGCAAACAATATAACAATTAGCTCTAGCTTAAGTATCCAGTAATCATTAACCTACCTTTTGCCTACCTAACTTACATCTTGGTCATGGAAATTGCTTCTACCCTTAGCCAAAATCTTAACTCTTTAAAATCATGATTCAGATGGAGAGCTCCTGCTCATGGAAAACATGTCCCTGCTGTGCGGGACAGGGCTCCCACATCACATTCAGCCTTGTCAAGGACCGGTTTTACTCCTCCTGTGATGCCCCACCTCCACACGTGCATTTGGAGTATCACTGAGGCTCCAACCATCAGAGAACCTGGGGTTCCACCTTGTCTTGGTTTGAAAGACAGGTGTCTGCTAAGAAAGGTAGGAGCCTCTCTTGGAAATGGAGAATGTAAACCTCCTCCCTCTAAATTACTATAATTTTGAAATTAAGGGGCTCTCAGGCAAAGATATGGGAATAGGAATAACAGTTCTTTACCAGGAAAATTAAAATAGAAATACAGTATTACAAAGAGCAAACCCAAAACACTGACAGTCAGAATACACGCTGACACCCCGTCAGTCAGGGTGTTGGTAGCAGTCCCATTTAATGGGGGCTGCATCCTCCTGCAGTGACAGATGTGGTTCTGTTGAAGCAGTGCTCATGTTGAAGGGTTTTTCTCCAAAGGTGCAGTGATGATGT
>VZTT01031182.1:56109-71760 GCA_013400855.1 Buphagus erythrorhynchus | reverse complement strand
CTTCCCCTTCCCCTTCCCCTTTCTTCCCCTCGAATCTCTTTCTTTCCATGCCAGGCGGGAGGCAGTGCTTGGAGCAGTTTTTCCTCACAGGGAGGAGTCCTTAGTTCATGCTTTGGTGCAGAAGGACCTCTAGTGTCCCTTCTCAGCTGATGCTTTGGCATTACTTCTCTAGCTTCGTATTTCTTGGTCTTGAGACGTTCCTACATACTGTGGAAGGAGATATGATCTAAAAGTGCATGTAGGGAAGTGGCTGGGAGAGATAAGGCTGGGTTGCTCCTCCCTGGGCAGAAGTCATTTACTGTATGCCCCAGCCTCACCTTGCTTTGCTTCCATGGCTCCTCCACATCCTTTTTTCTTCACCTCTGGGACCTTCGGGTGCCTCTTTGTGCACCACAGGCTGCTCCATTTAAATACATTATATTAGGTGCTCCTGCTGTCTCAGTAATGAATTTTCCACTAAATTTCAGTGACCACCAATGTAAATCTGTAGATTCATATTGTGCTTCTTGGGACTTTTGTAGAGCACCCCACCAAAACCTATGCTTAGTATTCAGCAGCATAAAATTCTCATAAACAGACTGAATTTAATTCATCGGTGGCATCTATTAGGAATACAACAAAAGTCATCGTATGTGTTTTGATCTGTTTCATCATTTACACGGGTATCCCTTATTTCATCACCAAGATTGTCCTGCATGCATCACTCCAGTGAGAGGGGCAGGCAGGGCGGTCTTTCTGGGACTGAGGAAGCTCGCAGGGTCTCTGAAGGCGGGGGAGACTTAGCTGAGACTATGTGAGAATGGAAGTAGATGGCTTTTAATTTCTAAACCGAGCGTTTCACTTGCGGTTTGACTTCCCCCAGCCAAGCAGCCCCTCTGGGTTTGCGTGGGCTCTTAGTTGGGATACAGCTAAGCAGCAGAGTAAGGTCTCTCGACTCTCCGCAGCATGGACACGGGCGGGTCACTCTCCAAAGTGAATAATAAAGTCAAAGGGCGCATTGTCCACATGGAAGACCCCGGCGTCCCTCCACCCGCCTTCTGCTCTGCCCTCTCCACCCACCCGGGCAGCAGCAGCTCCGCAGGCTGAGGAGAGCCGGGAACCCACCGGAGCCCAGTAGCTCACGCCTTTTCACCGCAGGAGTCAGAGTTTCCCAGCTCCGGGCTCCCAGATATCGGGAACCCCTCCCGCTCCTCCTCCCGCTGCCGCAGCCCCCGATGAGTTTCGGTTTCCATTTCCCCGATTCTTGGAGCCCGGTGCTGCCCGAGCACTCCCGGGCACTCCCGGGCACTCCCGCGCTGTCGGCGGGCGAGGATGGCGAAGGGACGGCGGGAGCGGCGCCAGGAGAGCGGCACGGGAGGTACGGACCGGCGGGAGCGGCGCTGGGAGACCCCCGGTATGGGGCCGTGCGGGTGGAATCTGCTGTGCGGCCCCTCGGGGACGGGGCGTCGGGGGCTTGAACGTGTCCCAGTGGGCAGCACTCGGATCGGGGGGACTGGAAGGAGGAAGAACGTGCCGGGGAATAGACAGGGATTTTCCTCTCTAGCTCCGTGTCTGAGGCGTGAGAAGGGTGGGCAGCGAATCTCCAGAGGTGTTAGGTTAATTAGGGCAGGCTTTGCTGATGACCGCCTTTCACTCTTGGACATCCTGGGTCTCAGACACTTGTGCTGGAGCAGAGCTACATGCGAGTAACTGAGTCCCTGGTGCCTCTAGGTCGGGAGAGCATCTGCAGCCCCTCAGCTGTAAACAAGGAGGTACTTCCTTCTGCTCTAAAGAGGCAGAGTGAATTTTCCATCATTGCTTCTCCGGCACCTTGTAAAGTGCTTGACTTGAAGGCATCCTATCCCCAAGGCTGTGACAATTCTGGGGTGGCCAGATGCCTCAGGAAGTACTTTGTCTTCATCAGACACTCTCCACAGGTGTACAAGAGCAACAGACTGTGCTTCTGCTGATGTTTCACTGATTGTCTTGGGAGCTGGTGGCACAGCAGCCTAAGAGATGGAGAAAGGTCCTTTAGTGTAGAGTCATCCAGCATGAAACAAACCAGTGGGTAGGCAGGACTCTGAAACCCTAAGGGGCCTGAGAAAGTAAGTCACACACACTTGTCTCACTTTCTCCTGAGAAGCAGAAGGTCTTGCTGAAAGCAGTAGCACACTGAGATCTTGGGAAGGGGGCCGAGGTGGTTAAGGTGTCTGCTGCCATAGCATGACCATCGTGTCTGTGTGTCCTGCAGAGTGCACGCAGTCACAGAAGAATGAGACGGTGCGGTGCTCAAACCATGATGCAACACACACGCTCGTTCTCTCCCCTGATGGGAAGCTTTCTGAACACTGGGCTAAAGCTTCAGCAAACAGCCCCAAGACAAGGTAAGAAGCTTTCACAGGGTGGAGGTATGGATGACAAAGGTCAGAAAATGCAGCCTGCTTTTCCCCAAGGTAACATGCAAGGGGTTGAGGCACGTTCGTGTTTGTAGAGAGGAGACTGGAACACATGCTTTCCTAGTACCCAAAAATTTATCTTCTTTTTTAACCCAGCCAGAAGTGCACAGATTTTGAGGATGATACCAAGATCTGAGCTGCTTGGAATGCTCATGAGACAGGTTTCTCTCAAACTTAGTAAGGATCAATCGAACATACCAGAGCAATGCCTGATGGCTTGCAAATCACCCATGGCTTGGAAAAACTGCAGGTGAAAGACACAAGCATGTCTGAACCTTACCACCTTCTGATGAAGCTATGAGGGTAACCATCATCTACAAATGGCCCAGCACTTTGCTGTGTGACTTTCTTGCCCAAGGCAAGATAACAGACTCAGGCTGAGCATGGTTCTTCTCCAGCTTCTAGTGGAGCAAGCCACAATGAAATCAGTTAGCCCTGCTACAGCAGGTCAGCATAAGAGAAGGGTGAATCAGCTTACAGATGACCTATATTTTTCCACATATTTCCTGCTAAAAGTGATAGGGCTTGGTGAGCAGAGGATCTTTGTCCTTTATTTTGTCCCAGAGCACAGCATCTATTTATTTTGATTTTTTCCCCTTATTTTTGTAGGCTGGTACAAGAACTGGGAGACCGAAGTATTGTTCAAATAGCATGTGGGGACCAGCATGCCATGGCACTATCCAGAGGTAACCTCTTTCAAGAACACTCTTCTTCCAAACAGGAGTCACACTTGCTCTGAGAAGGCAGTGCTTGTACAACTTGCAGTAGTTGGTGACACCATTATAGAGTAACGAGCAGTGGGGACACAAAGTGCAGTTGCTGTCAGTGCTGCTCCTTCCTCCCAGCACCCAGGGATCTACATATCTCTCTATCTCTCACCAGTTCCTGAGCACTGTCCCTCCACAAAGGTGTGTTGTGGAGAGCAGATGTGGCTGTCTCACTCTACGGTCACCAGACCTGCTCATTCTTAAGTTGCAACACCTTTCTGGCTGGGAACTAATTGCAAGTATGACTTTAGGGGCCTTTATTCTTGCTGTGCTGAGTCACATAGAAACATGGGACTGTCCCAAAGAGGTCAGAAGAAAACAAATTTGGCCACACATGATGGTCTGGCCTTGGAGCTAGGTCCCTGGAAACAACACAGAGTTTTGCTCCTACTCCCAAAGTGCAAATACTCAAGGGAAGCAGTGAGACTAAGCTGTTCCTTTTCTTTTTCTTTTGTTCTGTGTGTGAAGGAGGTGAGCTCTTCACCTGGGGCTGGAACACCCATGGACAGCTTGGAGTAGGGAGCCAAACCAGGCTTACTTGCAAACCACAGCTGGTGGAAAGACTAAAGGGCATCCCACTTGCTCAAATTGCTGCTGGAGGAGCTCACAGCACCACTGTGTCACTCTCTGGAGCCGTGTATTCCTGGGGAAAGAACAGTTTTGGACAACTGGGACTTGGAGACACAAAAGGTAAGGAAGGCTAGCACCAGGAGGGTGTTTTCCTGGGCAGTGAGCTCACCAAAGTGCTCCTCAGTATTGTCAAGCTCCTGTGGAGCAGCGGTGGACAGCAAAGTCTTTTGAAGAAAGTCTATCTGGATATGTTGTTTCCTGACCAGGAAAGGCATGCAGGAACAGTCTGTTTAGGGGTTGTTTTTCTATAGAGAACTTGAAGTCATTTTATGTGGCTAATTGGATAGTGTGGGCTCTTAAAACCTCTGAGGTCTTACAGGTCTATTTCTACTCCTGTCTTGTCTCCAGGAAGTCTTGTGTGAAAGAAACTAATTTTATATTTTTTAATCTTCTTTAATTCTCTGTAAACACAGAGTGAGAGAAGAATTTAAACCACCTCTTGTCTTCAAACTTAGAATGCTAGAGAAGAGTTGCCCTAGACAGACAGAACATCTAATCTGAATGTGTCCACACCTTTGAGAAACAGATATTTTGAAGCCAAATACCACTGGCATTTCAGATATGAAAGTACTGCATTTTGTTTCAGACCAAAGTAAATGAAAATAAAGTAATATGAAAAAAAACATTATGAGAAAGAATATGTTATACTGGAGGGAAAATGACCCAAACCTAAGCTGTAATTACATTAATTGCTGTAAGAGAGGGCTGAAAAGCACTTAATCCTCCTGTTTTCTAATTTTTTTCTGTATATGAGACCCTCCAGTACTCTTTCAATTTAGCAGTATTATCTTCTTTGCAGATAGAGACTGCCCAACACATGTTGGAGCTTTAGAGCACTGGAAGACTGTATTTATCTCATGTGGGGCAGATCATACTGCAGTTCTCTCCAAGGTGAGTCTGAAATGGAAAGTCAGCATCTGAGACCTCACCTTGTGAGAAAAGATACACTGCTAAAAGTCAGCATGGAGAAATTTGGATGGTAATACCTGCTTCCACCTAAGCCTGAAGGTGCTCCCCAAGGGATGTTATCTAAGCTATTGGGAAAACTGGTCTTTTCTCATATTCCTGTCACCTGCATGCAACCTTTTGCAGGGATATGGTGAATGGGAATCCTGAGGCAAAGAAGTGCAGTTCAACTCCCAGTACTTTTTGAAAATACTTTTTTTATAGTACATTGGGGACTTCAGAAGATGTGAACTTGGGTTTACTCATGCAAGTAAAATTCTTAAGTAACAGGGAGTTATTCTCACGAGTTAAATTGCTTTTCTCAGGAGCTCAGTGATTTGGACTTTACAGTGTATGATCCAGCTTGATAAAGTGAACCTTCCTCATGTTTGAATCAGAGATGTTTTGAATCAAGTCCCATATAATATGTTGTGTCTTGCTGGTTCTCATTCTTGGTTGTGACCATTTGATGGCTGTTAATAATGCAGTGATCCTGTTGTTTGTTTCTTGGTTTCAAGGAGGGGCTGGTGTGCACCTTTGGAGCAGGAGGGTCTGGCCAGCTGGGTCACAACTCCACCCGGAATGAACTCCTGCCTCGTTTGGTGGCTGAGCTGTGGGGAGCAAGGGTTACACACATTGCCTGTGGCAGGTGGGAAGTGCCAATGATTTGTCTTCTAAGGTCAATGCCTAGGGGAATCACTGAAGAACAGTAGGGAAGGAAGTCACCAAGATGTTCAAATCCTTGTATCACAATACACTGTCAGAGTATCCATCTACTGTTCAAGTATAAGCCACCCTCCTGCCAGAGCCCCAGTGAGAGCAGAACCCTCAGTCCCTGGTGAGAAGTGGGAGGGAGCTGCAAAAACTGCCAGAAGCCCTTGGTCTTTTTCTCTTTTAATAAACAAAGTACTGGGTGCGTACTGGGTTCCAGAGGGCAAAGGACTGTCAAAAACCTGCATCAGGAAAGTCACTGAATTCCCATCCAGATTGACAAACTGGTAGGTTCTTAATAAGAATTGAAGAGCAGTGATAATTACCCAGTTTCACTTTGCCCTTCTGGAACTGGGCCAGAAAAAGTCTCCTGACAACTCACCTGGGCTTGGTATCGGGCTCAGCAGCACAGAAACTGCACATTTGAAAATGGAAGGGTGTGAAGGAAGCATGGTGTAACACTATTTTTGTATGTGGAACCCAGGTAAATCACAAACATTAGAGGATAGTATAGGAAATCTGAGTCCATATGGGTCTTTATTGCTGAATGTTTATGCAATGAAGAGTTCTAACACTGGTTAAGGGGATTCTTTATCTGGACTATCAGGACTTTTAAAGACAAGCTTCAGGTCTACATTCTGAAAATGTATTTGTAAATTTTATTCTGTTTTGCCCTGTGGTTTTAGCTTAGTATGACTTTTTTTTTTTTTCCCTGAACAGACAATACACTCTGGTCTATGTTCTTTCCTTGGACAAATTCTATTTCTGTGGTTCTGATGATGAAGGACAACTGGAAGATGAGAGGAAACCAAATCAGTTGATACCACTTCCCATCAATTCACCAATGAATACTGGAAAATCCTGCCAGAGTAATTACCACTGCAGATGTATACAATCTGTATTTGTTTTTTCCATGGAGATGTTTGCTTTCTTGATTTCATATTTACACTGAAAGGCAAACATTATGTCTCATGCTTGCTTGGCCATCCCAACAAATTCTACCAGGAGTTGTTCCATTTGCTGCTTGATTATCATGGGTAATGGCCTTATAGAATCAAACTTCCAACAGATAACTACTACCCAGAGGGTTTTTTTACTGTTCCACTTTTGTGCCCTTAACTCTCCAAAGATAATGTCTGTCTCTTAAAATGTTCCTACAACAGTCTTTTTGTTCTTTCACAGAAAAGAATGTGTCAAAAAAGGGGATTAAAATTATTGCAGGAATAAATCAAAGTTTTGCCCGCTGCAAGGAGGAGAACAAGGTATGTGCACATTTGATCAGAGCTTCTGATTTTACCACTGTCTACATTACTGCTGGAAACATTTGGATTTTTCACCGTGCTTGCAGCACTTCAATTTTATATATGTCTATTGCTTATTATTCTGTGCTTAACCTACAGACTAACTTGTGTTGCAATTATATATGTTCTGTGGTTAATGCATCTGGATCATGCTGGATGTCCATTAGTTTGTTCATACTTAGGCTGAAATCTTGTAATGATTGGATTGAAAAAAAAATCCCATCTGCTACATTTTTAATTTTGTCAATGTTTTAATGTATTTCACACAGAATTCATATTTGAATGGAATTGCCACTCTGGAGGACAAAGAAGTGGATAAATGGATTTCTAATTCTAAATGTTGTGAGCACATAAAAAAGTAAATCAGAAACTTACTGTTTGGGTTTGTTGCTGTTTGGGTTTGTTTGAGGTTTTTTTCCCCTGATACATGATTTTTTCTAAAGTTTATTATTCTTTGGAGGCTATTGTAGGAACTGTTCAAGAATTTAGCCAAGACATAATCTTGTACCTTGGCACAAAGTTGATAAGGAGCTGACAAGTTAAATCAGTGAAAGACCCTGCCTGCAGACCAAGGCCTTGTGCAAAATGCCTAATCTGGAATACCCAAACTGGAATGCTACACCGGCATTTAAAAATTAGCGGTCACTTCTTTAACTTCCCATTTTCAAAAGCAATATGTATATACCCTGTGGATGCCTTACACTTATAGTCTTTCTCAGGTTTTATATGGGAGGTTATTTTCTTTGGCAAAATCTGGCTCCAGCTGCTGATTTTCAGTATTTTGAAAGCTTGGCTAACTTGGAACTAAATGTTTCCCTGACCACTTTTAGAATGGTTTGGATCATGTGAAAAGTGGTGGTTGAGAGGGTGAAAGAGAGGGTTCTTTCCAGATCTCAGTAGGAAGGGCCTGACAACAAATTGCTTGATAAAATAGCTGCTTTGAGAAGGACTGAACCAGGAATACCGGGAGTAGGTCTTTTGTGCAGCAGTAAATTGACAGCCTGATGGATTTTTCCTCCACGTGCTACAAAGATCCTGTCCGTGGAGGGGATTCTCCTCTCTCCGATGTTGCAGTGCCTTTTATTTTGCATAACAAACAAAAGTAGCTAATGTTCTGACCTGTCAGGAGAAGAATCTCCATGATAACACTCACCAGACTGGAGCACTGGCTGGCATGGCTTGAGCAGACTCCCTTACAAGGCCCAGGAGAGCAGAGGTGGCTTGCCAAAGATCAGTAACTCCTCAAGCACAATGTCTTCTGCAACACTGACAGCAAAGTGGTGCTAAGAAAAGTTTTGTGTGGTCAGGTGGAGACACCCTTGTACATGTTTTTTGTTCTTTCAGAGTTAAAAACCTTTAGTTCAAAGGACTCACTTTTTGTTTTTTTACTATCAGGAATATCAGACTGATCTTTTCATCTGAGGCTTGCATCAATGGAAGCTTCCTGGACAAAAGGTAGCACACACTGACTTAGACATAACAGAATATATTGGCTGCATGTAAACTGACCATAAAGTGTTATTTTAGGTCACATATGTAGAAAAGATTTATTTTATCTGAATTTGCAAGAAGCAAGTCTTTATTTTTCAAAGCTCAAGCTAATATTAAGATTTTTATAGCCGTGGTCCTACTGAAATGTGCTAGAGAAACTCACTTTTTAGAAGATTATCCTTTAGTAATATTTGGCAGATGGTGATAACCCCTCCAGGCAATATTACAGCTCTCAAAGGATCCTTAATATCTCCTTCTGGCACTGAAGTGGAAGTCATTTTAGGGTGAAATACAGGAGTCTACCATTAATAGTTCACAGCCACACAAGACAGAAAGGACAGGATGATAATCAGATCACAAAACAGTGGTTTGTGGTGTCTGTCTTCTTAGAACACATGAAATTATATCCATAGGAGCTGGAGCTGAACTTTCCAAGTATTTTCTGATATTACAATGCTTCATTATTCAGTAGAAAAATTATTTAGTGTTCTTTTTTTCTATGTTGCGATAGAGACAAACATTTCAAAACTTCCAAAGAAATCTCAGGCGTAGACATGTCAGAAGTGAAACGTTTTTATGAGAAGATCAGTAAAAAACCAGTGGTCTACCAGGAGGTAAGAATCACTACACAGATACTGAAAAACTTTGGGTTTGTGTATGAAACTTAGGAATTTCATGCCAACCTAATTACTTTGGCAAAACATAATTGCATTTTAACCCTTGTCTCTTTTTTTTCTTTTTTCCCCTCTGAAGGTGCAAAAGGAGATTAGGAACTTACTGCCATCATTGTCTTCCTCTCCCATCTCACCTGAAAATTTCAGAGTCTACTTGATCTTGCCTTTCCTTCTGCAGGGGAAGGATGGAAACTCTTTCCTTTCTCTGATTCTTCTGGCTCGAGCCATCATGAAGCTCCAGCCAGAGGGCCTGCAAACTCTTGGTAGGGTTTTATGAAGGTAGAACTGAATGATTTTAATGCTTGGTCATTTTCTGCTGCAGAACAAGTGTTATTATCAATGATGTAATGTGTTCCACAGCTTGAAATAATTGCTTTTGATAGACATAGAAACATGGGGACTGCGCAGCAAGGCGCAAAAATTTAAAAAATTCTATCTGAGGTTTAATAGTTTTTGTAGTGCAAGCTTAAACTTTTTTTGTTTAATTCATTTGATAAAAAGAGAAAAAGCAGCTCCATCCACAAATCTCAGTGATTTGTATGTTACCTGTGACCTCACTAGCTGTTTTCTTTACAGAATGCCTATGGTCAAATCTAGAAACATCCTTTTTCAAGGAGCTGGTCATTCTGTATCAGAGGGTTTCCCAGCAAATTCTGTGTGAATTTCTCATGGAATTCATAAGAATAGGGCCAGGCCGCTTCTTCAACCTGGGCCCAGCTGAAACTGGGCCTCTGCAAATACTGCAGATGCTTTACCAGGTAAGAAAGTGCTTGGATTCCGATTAGACAATGTAGCTTAGAGTATTTCAGTACTTCTCACTTGTTGAATTCTCTGGGTTTGACACTGCTTTGGGAATCTCTTTCACTCTACACCAGCAGTTTTGACGGAGTCCTGTTCAAGTTGTGCCAAACTGACCCTCTGTAGAAATGAAGAGCTAAAGCATGTTATAACCCCTGGCAGGGGGAAAAATGCTTTCAATGGTGTCAGGAGTGCATCCACTGATGCCTACACAGCTATGGATGTGGTGTCCTCTACGTAACATGCCCATTCCCCTTTCTGCTGGTGAGATCCCTCATCCCAGTAACTGCTCAGAGCATTTAAATGCAACCTATCTGCTTGGCCCATTGTGGCTGCCACAGTAATGCTCTGTGATGCTTTAAGAGCCTGTTAACCTGACAGATTCTCTGGGACAACAGCATTAGAACCTCTTTAGCACACAAACAAGGGAAACAAAGGAAGCAATAATTGTGTTCTTCTGGACAACCATACTTTCTCCTGTGGAGATGTCCAAAGTTTATGAAAATCAAGAGCTCAAGCACACAGTATAAAGCAGAGAGACTTGTTAAATTTTGTTCAGACTTGAATATCCTTTTGGCTGAGAATGCAGAATTTGGTCTCAAAGTTTAGACTCCTGAATCTGTATTTATGCAGATAAATAAATTCAAAAGTGCAGCAGGCCTACTCCTTTGGAAGTGATTACATGATTTGGAGCTTTAAATGTTAAATGTTTACTGTCCCCCTGCAAGTATCTTCTCCAGGCAACACGTACAAACATGAATAGGGAGCCACAGAAACATGAAAGGCACTCCAAGGGAAATACACTTTTCCTGATGGAGTCCTGTTAAGGGACCTTAATTGTAAATGAAAATTGCTTTCCTGCTAGTTTATACATGGCTTTCTAAGACTTCTCAATGTGAAGCACTGTGCTACTTGCAGTACTTTTATCCCTTAACTTCTGTGCAAGGTCTCAGAGCCCTTTCTGAAGAAAGCCCCGTCAGTCCTGTCCTGCCAGATAGACACAGCTCACTAATTCTGCTGCTGATATACTGCATGTTTCAATGCAGGTGAACTCCAGAACTGGTTTCAGAGTACATGAAAGCAACTTCCATGTATTTCAAGTGAAAGAGATTATCAATTTATGTGCGTGCTTCAATACAGTAGTAAGTATAAATCTTACCAGCAGTGCGAAACACTCTTTTTTCTTTTATTTAAATAGTTTATATATATATATGGAAGTCAACCCTAGAGATTAACCCAGCACATCTCAAAGACATTTTATTTTCCCTAAATTACGCAAGCCCTTTACCATCCCAGTGTTCCAGCAGCTACAATAGAGCTGAGATGATCCCTGGTTATGAGAGTTGGAGTTGCCCTCCAGCATCTTAAGCATCTGCTTGCTTTGAACTAGTAATCACTGTGAAATAGCAGCATGAGGGATGGTTGCTATACTTTGTGTTACTCTGGATTTTATTACATTTAATTAAGAGAAATATTTTGAGGTGACTTTAAACTTTTATTTAGAAACCCTATTGAGCATTTCAATGTACTTACAATCTTAAAATTAAGCTGTAGTAATAAAAAATAATCTGTGGCATTTCCTGATGACACAGAGTGAAAATTAGCTACCAAATGCAGTGTCAGAGGAAGCAGTGTTAAATGGAAACATGCATAGTAGGGGTTTCCTTTGGCAAAAAAAAAAGCTTTCTGGGAACTTGGCTGGAATTTGTAGGTCAACTGCCTTATTCCTTTGTAACCTTTTGTTTGCTAACGTACCAATTAACCAGAGTGAAGGAGGAGGTTTGAGAAACAGCATAGAATCAAAAGCCAGTTAGAACATCACCCGAAGTTGCTGCCTTATCACATTGGAGGTGTAACACTTTAAATAAGATTATTTTTAGACCAGTATCTATTTTCGGTATTACATATAATAAACCCAGCAGTTTTTAAAAACAATATACCATAACCTGAGTATCCAGGACATTTTGTTTTAGCTGAATTATGGAAGATGCTGTTAAAATCACTCTGTTTTATTCTTGAGGCACTACTGTAGACAAGTGTTTGTCTGCACAGAGAGGTTAGATGCCTCTCTGCTTCTCACTCACAGGAGTGTGTAGAAGCTGTTTTTAGGACGTGAACCTCTGTTAGTGCAGTGCTCATGCACATAAGGGCTCATTTCAGAGACATGGGAGTTTGCCAGGGTACAGACCGGCATTTCAGTCTGCATACATATCCCTGAACTCTGGTTTCACAAAGGAGAATCAACGTGTCATTTCCTTTCTTCCTTGTCCTTTCAGACAGTCCTATACAAGCTGAGCAAGTACCCATGCATCTTTGATAGGGAAAACAAGATCCACGCTCATACTACAGAATGCAGGACTCTGTCCAACATCTCTACTGTAAGTGCACCCAGTTTTGTTACCAATCAGAAGAGATAAACACACTGCTAACAGACTATTACATCAATCCTCAGATACCCCCTATATGCATCTCTGAGCCATGGAAATTTTGTGTCAGAAGACAATACCTTCTGCAAGACATATGGAAAAATTTAAAATCCGCCTCAAACCAAGATTTCAGGAAGATATTAGAGGTAAGATACTAAATTGTATTACTTGTTAGCTCTAAGTATTTTGCTGCAGTGTTCCTTGATTTTCAGTATTACTGAATATTGGTAGGAGGGTTTCAGTATCCTCTGAGCATACAACTAAAGAACTGTTCATCAAATTATTACACCACAGATGGTGTAGAGTAAATCTGGAAGGCAGTATTTTACATCCTTATTCCAGGCAACTTTGTTGGCATAAGTTAAATGCAAGTGGCAGTGCTATTTACTGTGAGGTTGCTTTGGGGTAATGGAATAGAACTGCTCAGTTGTCAACGTCCAGTACTGTTGCTGCTAGACTGACTTTTGAGACTTTATACTAGTACATTAAAACCCGTGTCTGGGGAACCTGAGGGGTCAGCAAGCAACACAGCCATATAATGACATTTCTCTCATGGACATGATCTCTGAAGGGAAAGGAAGGATAGTGCTGGCCGGAGAGATGAGCATCTGATTACAATGCTGCTGTCTCCACATGCCTTTAACCTGTGGCTTCCACACTAATTCAAATATTGTGGCAGTTGCGTTTCCCACAGGAACCGTGATGCTGGCCCTGCCCTGCAAAAGCCATTAGCTGGCTGACATGGGAACAGGCCACCTGCCCAGAGCAGGGTTCAGCTCAGGGACCACGTGCCCCACCTGTCACTAACACGAAGTCTGGCACCACGCCTGTGCCACAGGAACCACAGACCTTGGTGCCCTGTCACCCAGTTCTGGTGCTCTCCAAGTGAGCTTTCTTGCCAACCAGAGCTGTCAAAGCTTTTCTTTCCCATTTACTTAGGAGAAGATTCACAATGGCTCCCAGAGCTACCTTTCCTTCCTGCTTCCTCCCTACTCCAGCTGAGAGAGGCATTTATTTACAGAGGCAGTGAGGGTGTGCTCTGTACTGTCCTCTAGATTTCGAGTCTCCACCGACTGCACAAGCTCTGACAAACAGCTGCCCTTAGCTGAGGTCAGCCTTTGGGCACACCTCTTGTGAGCACTGCGTTTCACACTGTGCATCACAATATTATTTACCCAGCAGAAGCCTGAAAAATATAACTGCACTGTTAGCATCCCACAGCATTTACAGCCTGGGGCAGCATTTACAACGTGGTGCTTCATTTCTGCATTTTTCAGCAGTTAAAGGACATGAATGTGTTTTGTGTTGCAGATACAGACTATCCAAAATCAAAACATAAAAAAGAAACCCTCATTGTAGCACTGACCTGCCCCCTTCATAGCTGTGTCCTGCTAGAAAGTTTTCCAGACAATACTGAGAACTTGGCATGTGGCACTCTCATCATGGCCCTAGAAAGAAAAGATCTGCAGGTACTGCACATGCAGACATGGGTATCAGCTAAGCAAGAAATGTCTTCATTTGACTCAAGTTTTGTTATTAAATACCAGCCTGATTTATTTTAATTTTTGCTCTTCTGACAGTGAGAAAAACATATTTCAGTACACATATCTGGTTAAAAAAACCCCAGAGCTCTCAAAGAGAGGTTCATATCACTGCATGTTTTAGTTTTAACTTAGTTTATTCAATCAGGTTACAGTTTTTCCTCATGAAAACTAAGGTTTTAATTAGTGCCACTACAAATGCACAGCACTCTTGAAGGGATAAAACAGAGGGAATTAGTGCTTCTTATTTCTCCTACTCTTCATCTGCATTAGCAGTAGTTAACAATGGGCTGCTGCTTCATACAGTTCCAGATCCTACCAGGAAAATGATGCCAGTCACTAGTGCCAGGAAGAAACTCTCTCAAATGAACTGCAATACTTGAGATGTTAATAAGATTAAACAAATTACGTTGATTTAGAGAAGCCCAGGGGTTAGCAAAGGCATCACACTAGTTATGCCTAAAAAGCTTAATCCCCATCCAGGTCCACAGGTGAAAGAACACATAAACTGGCACTGTAACAGGAAGGAGGAGGCTGTAGAAACACAGGCTGGTTGTGCTGGTGCAGCCCTGGGGGAAGGTTTCGTCGACGCTGGCCGAGTAGAACAGGCCTGCCAGGGACAGGAGGGGAACGAGCACAGTCAGCGTGGGCAGGGAGGGCAGCAGCCCCGCTCCGGCCATCAGGCCCCGTTACCGCCGTGCCCGCGGCTCCTCAGGGCTGCTCCGAACCCTCGGCCGGCGGCTTCTTGTGCGTCATCCTGGCAGCCTCGGGAATCATGTTCGGGATGCCGTCGATGATGGGGTACGCGATGCCCAGCTCCTCGTTGATCAGCTCGTTCGTAGCTTCTTCGTACCTGGCCAGCCAAGTCGAGGGGGGGGGGGGGAGGGAGAAACACGCAAGCAAAAACATGAGGAGCAGTGACTAACCTGGGTTTGCCCAGGGCTCGGGCGCAGCTTCCCCGCCCCATCCTCACCTCAGCGGCCGCTTGGAGAGCGGGCACACCAGGAAGCGCAGCAGCGATGGCTCCGGTGGCTGCGGCCGCGCTGAGCCCGAGCCTGAGCCTGAGCCCGAGCCTGAGCCCGTGTCTGAGCCCGAGCCCGAGCCTGAGGCCGAGCCCTGCAGCCGGTGGCAGTGGCGGCCGTGTGTGGTGCCGCCCGGGGCCGCCCGCCGCCGCCTCAGCAGCAGCAGGGCCGGGCNCAAGCTTAATCAGGAAGAAAGGAGACCTAGTCAGTGGAACAGGCAGCAGCCAGCATTCCCTAGCCAAGGACATCCGGGAACTGAAAAGCCTTAAGGATGCAGTAAATCAAGATATTGATGTATGTCTGTGTATACATTGCTAGCTTGGCAAAATACTCAAGGTCCACGTATCCTGCAGCTGAGCTGTGTTCGTTATAATACTAAAAATCACACCTACAGGGCAAAGAGACCCCTACCCAGGTGAAGACCCTTCCCTGGAGGGTGTCTAGAAGTTAGCTGGGGTTATGTAACTCGTTTGGAACTTACTAAGCAAGCATAACAGACTTGGACAGTTACTAACTCTGAATTTCTGTGTATAAATAATGGCTCAAAAAGCCTGGTGGGGTATGCTTGATTTGTGGAATACCACTGAGTACCCAGCTTGGCACAACCATGAAATAAATAATCAGTGTCTGTGGGAACTCGGGGTCAGTTTGACCCCAAGATCCAGGGAATTCTTTTCCCAGCTCTCGGATCCTCTGATTTCTTGAATGAGGCAGGCAGAAGAGTCGGTTCTTGGTCTTAGGAATTGGTTTATTATTTTCTTATCTTACAAGGTCGTGTCTGGCAGCACGGCAGGTCCTTCTGGCACTGCAGAACACGAGGTTCTCCCCGCTCTGGGGGATGGCACAGGTTTTTATACAGAAATTTATGTATACTATGTTTACAAATCTATACCAATACCTATCGCTAACA
>VZTT01031182.1:0-48405 GCA_013400855.1 Buphagus erythrorhynchus | reverse complement strand
GCCGGGGAGGGACACCTGAGCCCCGCGGTGAGGCTGCTGCCGGTGCCGGTACCGGTACCGGTACCGAGCCCGTGCGTGGGGGAGCCGGGGCTCGGGCGTGGCGGAGCTCTCCGCGGCGCAGGACGCGCGTCCCCGGCCCGGGGAGGGGAGCCCGGGGCGGCCACGGGGCTGCGGCAGGAGCCGCTCGGCGCTGCTGCTGCTCCTGCTGCTGCTGCTGCATCACCTGGCTGCGGGCCGGGCACGGAGCTGCTGCCGCTCCGGGCTCGATGTGTGCCCGCCGGGAAGCGCCGGTCTGGGCGTGGGGAGCAGCCGCAAGAAGCCCGAGGTGTCCGGGGTGAAGGCAGGGAGGGAGCGGTGTTTTTACTGGGATTGCAAAATGGAGGTGATGGCGCGGGGGGGGGAGTGTCATATTTGATTTTAGGTATCTATTTTTATATGTTTTTGTGCGGGTATTTCCATCTGAGGGCACGCAGCTGTGCAGTGGAAATACTCTGCTCCTGCTTTAACTCATTTACTGGTACACCTTGTATTCTCTTGCTCTGTAACCTGGTTTACATTGGACATTGAGTTGGACTGAAACGGAGGCAAAAAGGAGAAGAAAGTGAGCTTGGAGTCTTAGTGGCAGAAAGAGGCAGTAAATTCCGTCATTGTTGAGCAATGCTGGTAGAAGAAACACATTTGTTATCTGAAATCTCACAAACAAGAGGGAAGGAAAAACTTGTTTATTCATATTCTGCCATTTGGCAGATCTCTTTGTTTAGAGAGCATTGAGCCTTGAGTGTTGTTTGTTGCAATTGTGATATTTACTTAGGTGACTTTCCCAGAAAGGGCGCAGGGTGGAAATGGCTTTAGAGAATATGTTTGTGTGATTTTGAGGAGAGACTGTGCATGGCATGAGAGCTTTTAAAAAGAGAGAAGAGAAAAAGAAAAAAGACACAATACATCCTGTCATGATCATACATGCAGCATTATTACTTTAATAAACCACTGGGGCTGTTTTTTCACCATAGGATATATACTTAGTATGTCAGCAGAACCTTATTATAGCAGAGGGTGGGTCTTCCACCCACAATAGATTTCCTCAAAATATTCTTCACAGTGTGAGGTTTTCCTAGCTCTAGCTGTGCTATGTACATCCTTCGCTGTTTTGATGATGAATTATTCCTGGAATGCCAGGGTCTGAGGATGTGGTGTTATATCTTCCCCCCCCTCTTTTATATGTGGGGAATCTCTGCAAATGACTGGTTTTACTGCATTGCATCTGTTCTTAGCTCTGAAACATGGATACCAAGCTGGCTGTGTTGGGATTTCTGAAGAACAGGAATAGGTGATGTGGTTGGGTACTGCAGTTCTTGTGCTTTTTGCAATCCAATTTTTAAAAGGAACTCTGAACTTTAATCCCTAACTGATGCATTTAAGAGAAACTTCTCCCCTAAGGGTTTTCCCTATGAAGATGAAAATTCAGCTTTTTTAAGCTGTATTGAGCTGGACACTAGGAATATTAATCACTTATGGGCAGGCACACGTCTGTTAGTGCTTGCTGACACTAGAAACTTTTTATGTAATTGTTTTAGTATGAGAAAGGTATGCAGTTTGTAGAGGTAGATTGCAGCGGCACATGCAATTTTACTTCCTCTGCTACTGTCAAAGAAGAGTAACTGCCTTAACCAGATTGGAAGCAGAGTGTGAAATTGTCATTTAAAGTCTCATTGTGTTTCAGGACACAGGTCCTACTTGAACATATAATGTATTAAGACCTCCAGCGGTTTTTTTTTATGGGGAGAAAAAAATAGTCTTAAAGTTGTGGTTTTAAAAATGTCTTCAACACAAGTAAATTCACCAGGCCATTTGAAGTATTCGCCTGTGCCTGTACACTCAAATTGTGAGTGGCTGTGGTTTTTGCTCTGCTCTCCACTGAAAACTGTTGATCTGTTTCTGTGAAAATGAGCTGTACAGAGATTTATTGGCAAAATGTTTGGAAGATGGGGGGGCAGATAGAGATGATTAGAAAAAAGCTAGTGGAAACCAGATTTTCTGTGTCTGGTAGAGGGATTGTTAAATATGAGGAGCAGCAGAAAATATGGCCTCTAGCATGAATGGAGAGTTGAACTCTGAAATATCACCCTAGTGTTTATATGGATTACTGGGAGTTTGAACTCCTGTTTCAAGTAGTGTCTTAGCTGGAGGAAAAAAACAATCTCTTACCAATCACATCATATCCCCTTGCCCATTAGCAGCAAAGTCTTGTGTGGAATATGAACACAAGGAAAGTAATTAATGTATTTTTAGCATTTTTAAAAGAAACTAGCACTAGGGAAGATGACTGTAATCTATAGGGAGCAGAATGTTGAGGTATCCTTTTAGAAGGTATCCCAAATTAATATTTAGCTTGTGTGGTACAATGTCATTGTAGTTCAAGTCGTATACTGGTGAAATCTTTTCAGCTCAGAGGCAATATCTGTTTATCCTACTAGGGAACGTGATCTTTGGATCTTCAGGATTGCTGCTTATGTCCTTGTAACACGCAGTTCCCCAGGCTGAGAGAAATGGCAGTCCCAGATTTCTGCTGCTCGAGAGTCAGTTTTGAAACGATTCCCTGCCACCTTCAGGATGTTGCTCATGCATTTTTAGTTTGGGTTTTTTTGGTGGTGTGATAGAGCATGAAGTTCGCTCTAAATGTAGCTGTTTAAAGCAGATTTAAAGCACATGCACACACTTAAACTTACTTGTGTCCCACAGCATTCCTATTCTTAGCGTAGCCAGCATAGAGGGTATCTTCCATCAGGCTTTTGTGCTTAGGGCAGCCAAATACAGAGCCTACACCATGACTGATTTAACCAGGCAGAACCTTGTAAGCTCCTGCTTTTTTACCCAGGGAGAGCCTTGTAACCTCCTGCTTTTTCCTCTGTGTGCTTTGGAGCTGGCCAGTGATAAGCACATGTGGGTGTGAATGAGTTGAATTGTGCTATAAGGGCTGCTAGAGATAAACAGGGTCCTGCATTATTTTAGAGCACCTAATAAGAGATCCTAGTCAACAGTTTGTGGTAGGAAATTGCACCACTGGTGAAGTACTAACTGGAAAATCCAATCCTCTCCCTTCCCCTTCCAGCTCAGTCGTGCCTCAGTGGAAGTGACCACAGCTGACAGGCAAAGGGTAAGAGATGAACACCCGTTGCTTAGGGCTTAGATTAAGAAAGGCTTTATTGCTAATACCTAGAGCTTCAATTAGCACCAGGTTTTGGAAACAAACTGAATGCGTGTGTTTCCTGTCTGCTCAGAGTGGGAGAAGGAATCTTTGGTGTTCAGGGGTTACCTTTTGCTTTTCTATCTTGTGCTATGTCAGTAAATGCTGCTGCAAATTGTCTTAGCTTAAAACTTGGCATGGTGTGTAAAAAAAAAAAAGCCTTAGCTAGCTTCTTGTTCAATCAGAGGAGTTCTCAATGTCTTATTAGTATAGCATGCTTAACAAATAACCCAAACCTATTGAGATTAGGAGTGACAAAGGAAAATCTTTCACATGCTTCTTCTGATATGTACTTTTCTTTCCCCAGCTTTTATGCCTTAGCATTCTGTTGTCTTTATCGAGTTAAAGCCAAGTAATTCCTTGGACCTTTTATAATGCTATATTTTTCCCCTTCCTGTGTTACCCCACTCTGAAATCCCTGACTTTCACTGAGGACAGCACAGAAGATAACACCTGACTGCTGGCAAGTTGCATCAACGTGACCTGTCCATTGCTGTCAGGGCCAAGCTGTCAGTGTGCTGCTCCACGTGAACTGCTGCTTCTTGTGTAATTCTTGCTGCAGTTCAGGGGTGTGTGTGTGTTCAGTGTGTGGATCAAGTTCAGTGTGTGTACATGCACAAATTTGGGCTGCAAGACTGTATTCAACTGAGCAAAGTACTCCTTAATCTGTGTTTATCAGAAATAACATATTTCTGCATTGGCCAGTACACCACAAATACCTGTGTCTTTCTGTTCAGGTCTAGTCTAACCACATTGGAGGAAATTTTTGAAGATTTACTTAGAGGTGATGTCAAATATGAGACTCTAAAAGTTCAGATTTGGACCTGTTAGTCTGAAAAAGCATTATAGTTGGCTTGGGGCATTGCTTGATACTTGGTTTTTGAAAGAGAGTAATTTTTGCAATGTAAAATCTCAGTCTCCTGGGCTTCAGAACATTTCTACTGCCTCGCAGATGAAGATGGCCAAGGCATGAAGGTGCTGATTCAGTACCACAGCTGAGCTGTCTTGATTACTCTTTGTCTGTGTAATTGTTTACTGACGGTTCACAAACCTGACAGTCATGCAGGAAATGCCTTTTCTGGTTGTTTCCACCTCCTGCTGTGAACAGCTGGATCTCTGTAGGATCATTTGTGGTGTACTTGTTTCATTCACACTCATTCTCCTGTTTCTCTTGCTCAGGAAGGATACATGACTTGCTGAAAAGAGAGAAAATGCTATGCTGGGGCTACTCGTCTTATGGACAACCTGGGATAGGTAGCAACCTCCAGGTCATTATTCCTGAACCACAAGTGTATGGGTTCATCCACGACAGAAATGTCAAGGAGGTGGCATGTGGAGGAAACCACTCTGTGTTCCTGTTGGAAGATGGGGAGGTGTATACCTGTGGCTTGAACACCAAAGGTCAACTGGGACATGACTGTGAAGGAAGCAAGCCAGGTAAGCCTTCTTTTTATGTGCGCTTCCAACTGTCTTGAGGCTGGTGGGCTGAGAGCTTATGGAAGCTGCTTTGTGCTGATTGCTGTAGAGCTGGAGCAGCCAGCAGAGCTGTTAATCGTGTCACATAACACAGTAGTGATGCTGAATAACACTAGCTGGCTCTGGAAAGCTAAAGCTGAGCAGCACGGGTGAGGAGACAGGTCTGCTCACTTTGCCTGGGAAATGCATCAAAACAGAGGCGAGCGCAGATGGTCTCAGGGCAGATTTTGTTATTTGGCATTATGTTGTTTCTTTATAAAAAGAGTCACGAGTGTCTTCTGCTTTTTCTTTTCAATTGCACTGCATTGTTATGCCCACTCTTATTCAGCTGTTACTGGGAGTTTTCTCACTTACACCGAAGAGTACAAGTGGATCCATATTGATTATAGTTGTGGAGAGCAAACTTGTGTTTGGCCAAGGGGGTTTGTAAATTTTCTTTCCCCATTTGAGAATCCCTTGCCAACTTGTGCCTTCACTCCTTTGTGCTTTCTTAATCTGAAGAAAGGTCCCTTTAGTGTTGTGTTCCCCAGACTCACACTGCATCTTCTTCATTGTGTTCCGGTGGACAGAACTCACGAGTGCTGAACCACAGGCAACTACTCCCTCTCCTTCCCAGGATGAAGGAGTGATTTAATTTTAAGTTGTTTTTGAAAGAAACCCTGAAGCCTTTCTTCTGGACTCTTTTCAATGTTGGCCTTCCAGTTTACCTTCCATTAACTTTTTGGTTTTAGCATGTGGTAAAGATATAGGTATTTCTGTTTCCATTAATATAACAGTCCTGTGCTATGGGTAATTAGAGCAAAAATTCCTCAAACTGCAGGCTACCCTCTGTAGGGCTTGGGTCTTCTCTAGTGTAACTTATTATTGCATGATAGAGAGAGAAGGTGTATGCAGAATAGCCACAGTTCCTCATGCAGTATGTGCAAATCTGACCTGACTGACCCTATTGCTCCTTTCTTCTGTCAGTGTCTTTTGTCTCTTTCTCTCAAAATGAGTTGGCAGGTGTTGGATGCTGGATGACCAGGGTGCTGGATTAGAGGAGTTGACCTTGAATCTGCTCTCTCTTGCTTTTCCTACAAGTAGTTTCTAGACAATTACTGAAAGAGACTGGGAATAGCAGGAGTGCATAAGTCCTCTCTGTGCATGTCTTCTGAGGACTTGTAAATTTAGGCCCTGGAATAAATGAGATGCTGGGTAAAAGGAAGCCAAGCCTAGTGAATATTCAGCTCAAACTGCTGAGGATACTTCATCCTGCAAATCACCCAGCTAGCTCAAGACTAGTGTGGAGGCCCCAGAAATTCAGTACTGCTTTGAGTGCTGCAAAGATACTCTGAGAAACATCTTTGGGCTACGCTGCTGTTTTACCCATAAAATTAAGCAAGCATAAGCTGATGATGAAGACGGAGGATTCACAGCAAGTAGATCAGAGCTGGAGATGGACTTCATGAATCCTGAATGCTGAAGTGTAGACCTCTCTCAGCTAGGTAATCCTGCTTTCAGCTAGAAAGAAGAGGGCCAGTCTGAGATTTTGAAATAGAAATGAAAGGTTCTTTGTGTTTGATCCTAAGTGCCCTTCTTCTACCCCTTAAATTAGGGTCTGTCACCAAGATGTGAAACTAAGTCCCACTTATCCTATAGGTTTTGTTTTTTTCTGAAAAAGGTTCTGCAGTGCTGCTCTCAGGAGCCTGTGGCCATCCCAGAGAAAGGGTGTTTCAACACAGCATTAGTGGCTGTGGCTGCAATGGGATTTCTGCTGGCTGGGGCAGGTGGGAGGGATGTGCTGTTAAGCAAGGAACAGCTGCTCTTTTCAGCTTAAGGTGAGCAGTCACAGCAGCCTTTATGGTAACAGTAAACTGGGGGAGAGCCCCATCACACACTCCTCTGTGCTTTGTCTTGCAGCACTGGGAACTGAATTTCTTAGTTTTCATTTGCAAATGGGAACAAGAAGAATCAAGCCTTCCTCTTTCACCCCCACTTCCTCTGCATGGGATAAAGACAGCCTTACACCTTCTGTGTAGAAAGGCCTGTCAAAGATGATCTTTTCTGTTTTCCATTGTTGTGGGCCTGGGAGTGAAGCCATGCCTGATAGGTGATGAAGGTGCATGTGTGGGACACAGGGTCCTGAGCTGTTGGAAGTGGTAGAGAAGCTTGTCAGGAGAAGTCTGCAGTCGAGAGTGGGAGAAATGCCAGGAACCAGGAGTCCTAGAGCTGTATGTCTCCAGCCTCTGCTGGACAGGGCAGTATGGGCTGAGGTCTCTTGGTTTTCCAGCCCTGTAGCTTGATCCTGCCAAGCCCCTGAGGGCAGCTAGAAGTGGATGACCTCTGCCCAGCTCTGGAAGTGAGCTCCATCTCCTGATGTAGGAGGCTGTGACACAGTACTGATTGTCCTTTTCAGAAAGCCCCTAGGGAGCCTCCTATGACTTTACAAATGCTTACCAGGGCTTTACAGAGTACCTTGGTGGTGTTTGAGATTAACACGGAGACACGAAAATGTGCAGGGGGCTTTGAACCTTGTGAAGGCTGCATTGACTTCCTAAGAGTGGAGTGATCCCCTTCCTGCTGCCTAGGTCTTCCCTAAGAGAAAGCTTCCTTTTATTTCTCACTATTCAATTTTGCTTCTCATTCATGCTGCTCACGAAAATGTCAAACAGTGGCACAGAATTGTTTCAGCAATTCCTCTTGGAAGAGCCTTTTAGAGGGCACCTTTTGAAATGGAAGAAAACGTGTTAATTAAAAGCTGTGTTTATGGTCACATCTGCTGACCTTGTGGATGTAATGTGGAGAGGGGTATAGCAGCTGGCAAAGTGATTCTTATGCCTCTCCTCTGCAGCAAACAGAAATTACTGGGGGAGTGCATGCACCTGAAAGAGTGTAAGTCAATAGAGGTTTATTTTCTGGACATGCTCTTTCCTCTGGATTTTACATTGAGGTAAAATTAATATTTAAGATGCCTAAGAACTTTAGCCTGACTAAAATAACATTCCTTTTGAACTAAAAGTTAACTGTTTCTAAGTGTTTCAACTCTCTCCTTTTGATAATACCAGGGTGATACCAGGTGTGGCACTCCCATAGCTCTACCACCAGCCAGTTTCCCACATTGTCACGCTGTTTACCAATTCATTTTTTCTTTGATTGTGGTGATGAGTGAGGTACTTGAAGAGTCCATCCCTCTTAGGGGTGGATATCTGGCTTTGTCAATACTTACATGATTGTTTTTCCTCACTTTTTTTTCCTTTTTCCTCCCCAAAACATTCTGTAGTTTGTGTCTCTGCAATCACTTGGCAGGGATGCAGAGGGGTAGGAATGCTGTTCCAGCATTCTCTCACCATGACCATGATTAACAAAGCTTCTGTCTGACCTGCCCTAATTTTCACTTATGTTGTTATGCCCTTGAAGTTTTCAGAGTCTCTGACCATGTCTTAGGAGAAGCAACTTGGCAATTTTGGTAGTGAAGTATTGAACCCACTGTTTTGCAAAATGAGTCTGAGTTTGCATTGATTTCCTGAAATTTATCATACATTATGTCTCTAATGGGAAGCAATAATTTTGTACTGGAGTAGTTTTAGAAAAAAAAAAATTATTCTTCATAAGCATATCTGAATTTTGCCTTTTTCAGTGTTGTAAGTTCACTTGGATTGATTTTCTTCAGGTTTGCCATGATGTCTTGGCTCCCTGTGATGATTCTTAGATAAGTGTTTTATGTAAGTGTGCATGCTGGAGAACAAAAAACAGGCCAAGATATCTAAGGTAAAGGCTCTTTTGGGATCTGGGTGGAATTATAGAGGAGTGTGAAACAACTAGCTGGTTGTTAGTGGTTTGTAAAGCTTTAAAAACCTGCTACAGTCTGAGATGTGGAACTTGTTTTTGGCTCTAGAGATTTGTTCTGCTCAAGTCATTTGGACCTCATTTGACTTCTGCTTGTGAGAAAACCTGGGCTTTGGTAATTAGTGTCTCAGGAGAGCTACAGAACAATGTCTCAAGCCAAATTTGCCTCAAACCTTTTGTTTGGCAAGATACAGCAGACCAAACCTATGATTTTTTTTTTTACAAAATTCCCTGTCTGGGTGCAGATTTGCAGGGGAGCACCACAATTGTGGAATCTATCTGCTCATAGCTCATAGCTGCTGATAGAAATATCATAATGTTCATTCTCTTTCAAACAGCAGGAAAAAACACCACCAAAACAAACAAAACGAACCAACCTAGGTGATCCAGATCTTCTGAATTTCTCTGAACTGAGTGGCCTTTCTTTTCAAATGTGAGTCCACTTGTCCTGAGCCTCAGCACAGGATAGCAGCAGCAGAGAGCTCCATGTTCAGGGCAGCATGCTTGTTAATCATAAACCCTGGAACAGCTGAGAATTCAGATGTGCCACCTGCTTGGAAGGACAATCTGTGTAGATCTTCCTGTTTTAGCCTCTTCCCGGTGGGTGAGAAGTCAGCCACGAGGTCCTGGTTCCTCTGGAGGAGAGGTGGCAGGGCTTGTGTTTGTTGTGAGCAGGTTGCAGACAAAGACCTGTGTATGTTTATGTTTCAGCACCCATTGTAAATGTTATTTGTACAAAAAAAAAAGTAATTAAACTGGTCACCCCTTGCAGAAGTTGGGTGTGTTCGTTTATACTCATCCCTCTTGCTCTAATCGATCACAGGATCTGACCAAGCTATTTAAGATTGCTGTGCCTTCACTAGTGGCTGCAGTGGATTTGCTTTATGGAGTGTCAATTTCAGCTGAATTGATGCCATTTGGGCTTCAGAATGATTTTAAAATTAGATGTCGGAAATTAAAATGAGCTTAATTTAGAAACAATTGGTATTTGGTTGAATGAGGAGTAAAGGAAGTGTTTTCCCCAAGATACCTTAAATATGCCTGTGTTGTGTTGAATTGGCTGGCTGAGGGATTTGAATATGCCAAATATTTATAGTGGGGGTTGTTTTAAAAGTTGTATGGTCTTGATCATGTGAACTGACTTGTGCCAGTATTTTCTGAGGCTCTAGGACTAGGAGAACCTACACTGAGGAAAGAGAAGGCTCTTTAGGAGGGCCTAAACAAGTAAAAATCTGATTTCTTGACAGTAAAGAAATCTAGTCAGCACCTAAAATGGCTGTAAGGTGTTCTCAGAAGCAGCTCTGAAGTCTTGTCTCTAAACACACGTGCATTATTAGAACCACTGGATTCCTCTCTTGATTTCATTTTGCTGAGAGTAAAAACAAGGATGAGCCTAGGGAAGCAAGATACTAGTTTTTTTACAGTCAGTATGATCTGTTGTTACAGAGGACAAGAGGGACAGTTTTAATGCTGCTTTACCTCAAAAGGCAGAGGTGCAGTAAGAATGACCAGATTTTTGCCTTCTGATTGGGGGGTTTGTAGGGCAATTTGGCAACCTAAATGTGTACTTATCTCTGTTGTATTTGTTACTTGTCACTCTTGTATCATGCATACCCTTCAGAGGATTTCTGAAGGTGCAGCTGAAATAAAAGCCTGCAAATGAAATAAAGGCTGTCTGCCTGCCTGGCTCAGAAGGAACATGAAACCTTGGCACAGTGTGTGGCACTAATGACTGGCCCCCTTCCTGCACCCATGCTGAAGCTGGAAGATGTGTTCAGGATAAAAGGGGTGGGTGGCTGTGTGTGGTGAGTTAAAGGAAAAGGCAGGGAAGGACCTAGAGGTGACAGATGCAAGTTTTCTGGATGCCTCAACCTTTTTGTAGTCAGAATAGTTGCTTGTGCTGGGCAAAAGTGGTGACTTCATTAAGTTGAGTAAGTATGGTTGAGAGTCACAGCTGATAGGAGAGATTTGAGTAGTTTGGTGGCTGTTGATTTTGACTCAGCTATCTTCAGGCAGCCCAATACTCTTCCTTAAACTGTATTGGAAATAAGACTTTTTGTCAAACTTTGTGTGACACTTCTTATCAGAAATCAAGTATTTTTGGTAGCTGAAAAAACTGGCAGGACATTCTCACTCCCTTCAACCCCTGACCTGCCTTTTAAACAGCTGCCTGCCTATAAAAACTCACCAGAAAGGAATCTACAGATGCTCACATCTTCTTTTCTCAGAATGTCCAGTAGATAAAATTAATAAAATTTCTTTTTTAATGTTTAATAGGACTGCATTCTTTGTCTCTCTTTTTCCAGTCACCATGCTTATTTGCAGTAACATATTTTCAAGCAATATTTGTGAAGCTGATGGGAATGCCCTTGAAAGCAAGGGCAGAGGTGCTCTACTGAGTGTGCACTGTGCAGGTGTGGCTTTGTCTTGCCTGCAGGATTGAAATAAATGGGAACAGAATGAGGTGCAAATCAAGTGCTTTTGGAAATTGTATTACTTAATCAAAGCCTGGCCTGCCACAAGTGAGGCTCTCCAGTGTCACAGTTTTGCAGTATGTAGCACCAGCCCATCAAATCCAGCATCTATGCCCCTATTTCCATAATTCCCCCTTCTACTTCTGGTAGCCATCCTCAGGATGTCATGCCAAGGTTTAGTGCATCCTGCCCACCTTGGACTTGCTGCCTTGGAGCTGTGGGATTTGCTGGGGTGTACATGGTGGACCTTGGGGATTTTTCAGTAGTCATGGGCCAGCCACAGCTTCTGTGCTGCCTGCCAGTGGCCAGCAAGCCTGGCTGAATGGCCACCTTTACAGCTCTGTGCCATAGCCTGAGGAGGAAAATGGGCTCTCTCTGGGTTTTCTGAACATATGTTTTCCTTGTGTTTCTTTAGTGACTCATGTTGTTTTATTTCTTTGAAAGAACTGTCCTTACTAGTTTACCTCCATGGTCTGAAGGTGAATTCTTCCCTCTGCCAGCTGAGGCTGGCCAGGCTGAAGCCCTCTGTGCCTGAGCAGCCCTTCCCAGGAGCCTGCTCCAGCTGTCTGTGCCCATGCCAGTCTGCATCTACAGCTCCTCAGGGAGGCTGTGTCCTCTAGACAAAAGGCAGCAAAGTGGGGAGGGCTTTCTGTCTGTGCCTGAGGAAGGGCTTTGCTTTCTCAGGGGAGGTGTCAGGGGGAGTAGCTGGCAAAGCATATGTGAAGTGACACCCTGGGATGTCACAGTGGCCTCTCACTTCTTGCTCTTGCATTCCTGCCTTGACATGACCAGAAACAACTTTATAAAGTGAAGGCCATGTTAATAACTGAGACAGCCTCTCTCATACTTAAGACTGTAAATAGCCATGCTGAATAAATGAATGAGTACCACATGTTGTGCAGGTAAACCATCATCTTAATGAGAATCACTGGTGTCTCTGGATGAGAGGGACTGCAGAATCTTTTGTTACTTGGAGGTTTTCAGCCTTGACCTATGGACCATGTTGCCACCACTGTGATCAACATTGTTCTGGGAGAGTGTCACCTGCTTTGGTCTGTCCTCTGTCCTTTACTGTCTTCCCCCTACACTTATTTTTCATTCAGTGAGTCTACTCTCTGTTTACATTTCCTTCCTTGTAACCAAATTATCAGAGTTTTATCAGCTTCAGCACTGCTGTTGTCTATCTCTCTGATCAGGCTTTTCTTCATGCTGCTCTGTTTTTTGCTGCAAACATAGCACCATTCAAGGAGTTCAGGAAAGGAAGACCTCAAGATTTGCAAACTGGACTTGTAAAACCCAGCCTTCATGATGGATATAGTAAACTTAAGGTGTTGAAAGTCAGATGAGTTACATTTTGATGTAAGCATTGCTTGCTCCATACTTCAAAGTTTTTGCCCCATTCTAAGAGAGGTTTGAGCATAAGGTATGCAGCCATATGTAGGTGAGAGCAGCAGGCAGATAGTGAGGATAGTTGTCATATGGTGGGGATGTGGTCTCCCCACAGGGTTTGCTCTTGTAGTCTGGTACTGTGCAGCTGCAGAGCACAGTGTTTTTCACACCCTTGTGTGTGATAGTGTTGCATAATCTGAGCACAAGACGCAACAAGCATGTACTACCTTCTCAGAGACGCTCTGCGAAGAGCAGGAAGGTGAAATTGCAGAGCTGGTGTCAGGCGGGGCAGTTCCAGCTGTCTACGTGTTGTGTGTCACATCTGCCTGGCCATGCCAGAGACTGTGGAGTCACCAAGGTGTGTTCTTGAGACTGTCCAGCAACCCTGGCCTCCTCCCTGTGCACCCTCCTCTGATTTTACTGCTGACAAACCACAGCCTGCTGCAGAGGTGGTGTGAGTGAAGCCACAGGAGCAGTTTTAGCTGACTGGGTTAGATTACGTTTTTGAAAAGCACATGACAGCTTTGCAAAGTCTGTGTTCAGTTTAAATGGTTTATTAGAGTCTGGTTTCTTCTTCCTGGTCCAGGACTCCAGATGTTTCCCGTGACAGCTTGGAATGTGGGATGCCTAGGTGGTCAGAGTTGAAAGTGGGCAGAGGGAAATCAGAGGGTCCTTCTTGGGAGCTTTAAGGGAGAGGGGAAGGGGAAAAAATGCCTTGGCAAACACCATGATTTCCCCTTCCCCAATTACCAGTTTCCAGGTGGCAGAATCACACTTCCACTGGGGATGATGTTTTCTGGAAAAGCTGGTGAGTGTACTTGTACTGCTACTGGTTAAACAGCTGGTATTTCACTGCTAATACTGATAAAAACAGCGAATAGCTAGGACATGGAAGTTATGCTGACAAAAAAAGGAAACTTTCGTAACAGGAGGGAGATACCTTCTCTCTTAGTGCACTTTAAATTGCAAGCATTTTGATTGTTGCACTTTGGTTTTCTCTTTTCCCAGTTTCTTTAAAACACTTAGACATGCTTTAATATTCAGCTGACTTCAGTAGGACTGAAATCATGAAGCTCATCACAGCCTGGAAGTAGAGCCAGGATATCCATATGCAGAAACGCCTTTGGGATGTGCCATTGGAGACTGGGGAGTCAGCTGAAGTTTACTAATTAACATATAAAAACCTTGTCAGGATGTTTAGTAGATCCACTGTTGCTTACTTGCTTTTTGTGCAGTGGCTTAATAAGATGGTGGTGACTGATGAGTTTGGGCCATTATGTTTTTCTGATTTTCTTGTGGTGCTTGTTGAAGGCAGTAGCAGATTTTTATGGAGTTTTTGGCTGTTGAATCAGTCTTTCCTAAGTGCTAATGCTGTTAGTTTCACCTTGTTAGGTGGTTTAATGTGTTGGTGCAATTCATTTCCAAAAGGAGAGTACTCTGCTCCTTTCTTGTAAGAATTAAAGATTTTCAGTACTCAGAGAACAGAAGGATTATACAGGTGAAATTTAGGTCGCTGTTAGTGTCTGAATAAATATTCAGCTGTCTTGTGCATTGAAACATTGTATTTCACACTTCTGATTTTTAGATCTGGGTTGTACAATGCCCACCTGTCCTCATTGTGGAGGTGGACTATATTAAAAAGCATGGCAATGCAAAGAAATTGGCTCATCCGTCCTCAGACTTGCAAACTGCTAGCATTTAACACCCAGAGGAATTTCTTACCTTAGCTTACCTGTTTTTCTCTTCCCTGTGTTTCTACCACCATCTCTTACCTGGGCAAGCTAGTAAGACACCTATTTTTGAGAATCTGTGAGCACTTTGCTTGCAGACACCAACAACCAAGATGAGCAAATGCTCTGAGTTGGTTATTGTCAGCCTGGGGAGGCAATGAAGAGTTTTGGCCAGATGTCCAAGCAGACTGAAATCACTTGAAACTCTTCCAAGACACAGCTTCTTCTTACCAGAAATGCAGATTTTGCCACTGAAGATGTAACCTCAGGGCTGATAGGTTCTCTGCAGTTTCCAGGCAGTAGAAGCCATCTGGTGCTGTTCCTGTACATCCTGGTACACATAAGGCTGAAGGATCTTGCCCTGTCCTCTAGCAAAAGTCTGTCTTGTGAGCAGCTGGAAGCTATACATAGACAGGGTGTACCAACTCTCTGATAAAATTACTAGGAGTAGGAAAGCTAATTAATCATTCATTGCCTGTACATTCTAATTAGAGCAGTATAAGTGAGTGCTTTGTGCTTCTAGCAGTTGCAGACATGGAAGATCCTGTATAGCTTTCCAAAGATGTAGGGGCAAAGCATGGGCTCTGTTTTATAAATAGGGAAGCTATGGACTAATGGTGGGCTTGTCAGGGGTTTTCATTCTTGTCCTAGCTTTACTGCCATTCCCAAACCTTCAAGCTAAATGCACTGATTGTCAGAAAGTTGAGTTGTAGAAACATACACCACTTATCCTCAACTTTTGCTGGAGTGTCCTTGCAAACCAAGAAAACCCAAGGTGTACCAACTGAAGCAGGCCTGTCTCCATTCACAGATGGGCTGTCCTGAAGACAGTTTGCCTCATTCTTTACTCCAGTGTATTTTATGAAAGGATCTAACAGCCTTAAAACCAGAAAAAGTCAAATCTTGATATACCTATTTGTGTTGAGATCCACAGGTTAAAGTGACAGAAGAGAGAAATCAAAGCTGGAACTCCACCAGATATGAAGAACTGATAAATGACTTCTAAGCATTGGTGCTGTTTTGAGACAGCTGACAGCTTCAGGAAGAAAAGATTGTGTCAGTGTCTACTTCTTGGAACTTAGGAGTTTTTGTTTGTTTTTTGAAAGTTTATGAGGTGTTGAAACACTGTATTGCATAACTGCTTCAGCCCTTCCCTGTTGCTTTTAGGGTTTTGTTCTGCTTAGCTTTGTAGATAATTTTGCCTGTTAAGCCCCACTTGACTGGTTTTATTCATCAGTTACACAAGACACAATACTAAGAATAAACTTCACCTTTGTACTCTTCATCTCAGTGCAGTGATATATCTTCTCTAAGGAGTGAATAATGCTTTGGAAGTTAAATGTATACCAACCACTAAAACATCTAATATTTTGATATGAGGAAGGAATGGGAGGTCAACAAAGAAGTAGTTGTCAGATGTTTTTGATATCCCATGTAAGCTGAAAGATGAGACATTCAGTGACTTGGCAAGTGACAGTGAACTGGGACCCTTGTTGGACTGCCTGGGCAGCCTGTGATCCCAGGAGAAGGCTGGCTTTTTTCCTTCTCTGGAAAGAAACACATGTGAGTGTATAAAACTTAAAACTATTTGGCATTTGCATTTCTTAATGACTTTTCAGGCAAACTGCTATTGACAGGGTCTTAGGAATGTATTGTGGTAAAAGATGGGTCTTACGTGCACCTTTCTAAAGGCAAAGAGCTTCATCTCCAAGACAGGCATGGGTTTTTTTCTGTCTGTGGTTATCCAGGTGAGACTGTACTCTGTTCTCTTGGTGACCAGTCCAGTCACTGAAGGCTTTCAGTGACACAGGGCAGCCTTTCAAAACAAGTTGGTATTTATTTGTCTCTTGGGATGGCACACAGAGCAAGGTCACATTTGTGTTGCCAAATTAAACTTAAGATGGAGCCAGAGGGGACTGAAACGACCTCAGATTTCTAAACCTATTGGGTGTCCTCTCAATGTCCCAGTGTGTGAAGTCCTTGCCACAGCCCCATACCTCAAGGCACTCTTTCTCTATTTGCAGTGCTACTGCAGTCAGAATCCTGCCTCTTCCAGCTAATCTTTGGTCACTGGAGTCTTCTGTCACCTCCCCAAGGTGCTTCAGTGATTCAGGGTCAGCTCCTGCAGGAAATAAGACTTAGTGTGACAAATACTGCTTTCCCAGGGAAGTGTTTTACATGCCTGCAGGTAGTGAAACAGTCTCTGCTATGGGTGCCCCAGCATCCCATATTGTCCATATTTGCTGTTTTGTCAGACTCATGATGTCCCCTGAAGTGTTTGCAGTGCGCAGGGAGCTGCTTTGGAAGTGGGGCCGGCTGGTGGCTTTGTGACCACTTTTAGGAGCTCATGTGCTCTGGGTAACAGCCAAGTCTCAGTGTACCCTTCCAGCAAGGGTGAAGTGATGGGTTCATAAATCAAAAGGTTTTACTTGGAGAGGTGGATGGCTTCATCCTCCTCTCCTTTTGATGGCATGATCCTCTCCAGCAGCAGCTTTAGTTCTGGACCTTCAGGTCCCGGTACAGAAGCACACCTGTCTGAACTTAGGTGTGTGTTGGGCACAGTGCAGCAGGTAATGTTTGTCTTGCTGGGTGTCTGAGAGGAAGAGACCAGAGTCATGTGTGCTGCTGAGATACCTTGTCTGCTGTTTGTCATTGACCTTGATCAGCCCTTACAGCTGCTGGTTGTTTAGAGCTCTCAGATAAAAATAGGTTCCCTCATTTATACACGTATGTAAATGAATATAAACCAGACCGCCCAGCAGTGCTATAGTTGGGTGCTTGTGGGCCCAAGTGGGCATCTGTGTGTCTAAATTGAGTTACCACCCTCAAACCTGGCTGTGTCTCTGCACTGGCAGAGGGACTGGGTGAAATTAGTGCTGCTGGAAAGAGCTGCAGGACCAAGGGTGTTATGAGGTGGCAGGTCTCAAGCCCTCCTAAGATGTTTGTGTGCTTGTTACTTGTAAACTGCACCTCTGTTGCCATTAAGTATTCTGAGTGAAATGAAGCACATGTTCAGGTGGCATTTTCCTCGGCTAGAATATGTATTTAAATAGTTGTCACCTTTTTCTTCAATAACATGCATTAGGGATTTTTCTCCTCACTTTCTCATTCCCAGACATAGAAGGCAAGCCCTCCTAGGGGTACCTTTTTCTACACTGATTTAAGACACGTAGAGTAATTGGTAAGCAGGTTTTGGTGCTAAGTGTGTTGATGATTTCTGAATGCCTGTGATGTGTGGTATCATTCTTGTGGAATGACTTGTAATGACCCTTTCCTCTCATGTCCCAGGCAAGTGGGATTTCAGTAATACTGACGGTTGCCTTGTTGCTTACAGGGTGAAATCTTTCTTTATTCACCTGGAACATTTGGATTTGTTCAGGGAAGAAAAAAGAAAAACAACTTTGCTTCTGTCTGGCATGCAGAGAGCTTTGCCATCAATTTTGTAGTATTTCCAATGTTTTGTTGAAAAATAAGACTTTTTTCCATGCCCATTTGTAGAAATTGTGTAATGAGTAAGATTTGGTTATAGCTGTTTTTTAGAGTAGTTGTCAAACCTGCTTCAGTTGCCTAACATGATGAAATGATGAAAAGTCAGTTGAGGGTTATCTTCCAGAGGACTTGAGTGATGATTTTCAAAAAAAAATTTATTCTTTCATTTCATTTTTCTTCCTTTTTATGGTACTTTTTAAATGAGTGTTTGACAGTGATAGTAATAGGTTGATAGGTTCAAACTTGTTCCAAGATTAGCATGGAAGGTGTTGTAACACGTACACACTAAGCAATAAATCAAGGTGTGGTGGATGGGTTGTGGATGACATCCAGCTTTGTGGATGACTCATCTTCATTGGACATGAGAGCTATGGAAGGTCAAATATGTTTTACGGAGTCTGCTGTCTTCTCAGTGTTGGGTGATCCCTGAATCAAAACTGAGTGGGGAAACCTTAAATCTGGGATATCTGTTCCTGAATAACCTGATAGGTTTTCCTGTGTCTCTGAGGCTGGCTGTCATTGTGCTCGAGGCATATATACCTGCCTGCCTCCTGTGATCTTCAAGCCAGGCTTTCAGAAGAGCTCAGCAGCGACACGTTTTCAGTAAACTTGGTGCTTTTTTCTCCTGTAGGACTTGTTTTAAAACTAAACTGGGGATCAGCACGCTCACCTGAATGGCTTTGTGGGTTTGCCCAGACCTGGTGCCTGTGTGTTGCTGTGAGATGGGTGCTGTGACCAGAGGTGTTTTCCCTGTGTTTCCTCAGAGCAAATCGGGGCGCTGGCTGGGCAGCACATCGTGCACGTGGCCTGTGGCGAGTCCCACAGTGTGGCCCTGAGTGACCAGGGCCAGCTCTTCTCCTGGGGCGCCGGCAGCGATGGACAGCTGGGGCTCACCACTATAGAAGATGCAGTGACAGTGCCAAGGTAGGCATCTACCAGGGTCAGCTTTCCTTAGGGAAGCTCCTTGGAGGTGATGTATCAGGGGTTGCTCACCTTGGGAGGGTTACTTTCTCTCAGTGTGGCAGGAATAGGTCCCTTCTCATGTGGGATGAAGATGATTCCTTCTGCTTTTCACTGCTGCTCTGCTGCTTCCTGAGCACTGCAAGTCCTCAGGAGGTTTGGGCAGAACAGACCTTCTGCCCATGGATGGGTGAGGTATGGAAAAGAAAACTGGAGCATGCTTAGCTTCCTCCATGAAAAATGCCACAATGAGTACAGAAAATGCCACAATGTTTTGTACAGGAGAAGGAGGTGCATGAAAGAGTACTTAAAACCAGAAATGCTGATTGTACTTCATGGTGCTTTATCATGCTGTGTTAACAACAGATGTGGTCTCTCATCTGGTCTGCCTCTGCAGAGCAGAAGTTTGAGATGTCTCTCTAGGATGGCTGTCATTGTCAAAACAGTATTTAAAGGAAGACTTTCAATTACAAAAGATTAATGTTTGAGCTGAAGGGATCTGTGAGAAGACAGTCCTTAACTTGCATGTGGCTCTGATAAAACAGAGAGGCTCGTATAGCAATGTGATAGTGCCATTTTAAAAATAACATTTTTGTGGAATAACTTGAACCTTTGACATGCTATTCTCTGTACAAAGCACTGAAGAGGGTTTGGTGCTGTAACTCACTGGAACTGCTAGGCCCATAACAGCATGAAAAGTGTCAATGCCTGAAAAAGAATAGTGAAATAGATGCCAAGAACCAGCTATTTTCACCATTTCCAGATGGTTGGATTCAGTGTTATAGCAGGAAATGTAGTTGAGTTACTAGTCAAATGTCTAGAGGTCTCCACAGATTTGCATCTATTATGTATGGATCTGTATTGCCTTCAAGACACTGTTCCTCAGTCTCAAAACTATAGATTTTGTGTATACATACAACAAATATCTGAGTGTAAATGGTAATTTTTATCTAAGGTGATTTGTGGACACTTATTCTAAAATAGTGTTGTCATCTTTAGGTTGATAAAGAAGTTGAACCAACAGACGATACTGCAGGTTTCCTGTGGAAATTGGCATTGCCTGGCTCTGGCAGCAGGTACTGTAGCATCCATTATTAATTACCAAAATTTGTGCTGTTATTTTGCACAGTGTCCAAGGCTGCATATTTCTGCATAATAAATCACGGACATCCCATGTCCTGACTGCTTTTGGGCCAAATGGGATGCTATAAAATGGATCAGGTACCATGAATACTGAGGAAGAGCTTTGCCAGTACTGTGAAGAAAGAAAACATTACACACAGGCCACCCACTGTTTCACTGGTGAATGATGGCAGGAGCACTTGAAAGCTTTCCATCTTGATTTAGAAAAATGTGTGTAATTAATTTCTTTGTGTTGAAGTTTTCCTTGGCTATTACTCTTCTGTGTGAGATGTGGAGTTTTGTGTGAAATGTTTTTTGTTGTAGTGTTTGTTACAGCAGTTGCATTTTGTATTTTGCACTTAGTTGCTTGTGTGTTTATTTGCCTGGTGGCTTCAGGCCATGCTTTTTTTTGTTGTTGTTGTTTTTTGCAAATAATTATTCTCTTGATTTTGCTTTTTTTTTCATCATGAGGCTTGGGTGGGAGCGAAGCCTCCAGATCTGTTTCTTTTTAATTTTGGCAGACTTGTTTTTCTGTTGGCTAACTTTCACCCACCATTCTCTCTTTTTCCTTGTTTCAGATGGCCAGTTCTTCACATGGGGGCAGAACAGCTATGGTCAGCTGGGCTTGGGCAAAGAATGTCCCTCCCAAGCCAGTCCACAGCGTGTCAAGTCTCTAGATGGGATCCCTTTGGCTCAGGTTGCTGCAGGTGGCGCCCACAGTTTTGCCCTTTCTCTCTCAGGAGCTGTGTTTGGCTGGGGGAAGAACAGCTCAGGACAGCTGGGACTAAGTGATGAACGAGGTATGAAAATCATGCTCCTAGGTGAAAGAAGGATAGATTCCTTTGGCCTAGTGTCTCCTGTTGCATTGACAGTGTATTTTTAGTGAGTGGGTCTGTAACACTCAGCAGCTCCTCCTGGGACAAGATGGCAGAGAAAGTCTCTGTATCTACAGGCTTTTCATACTTAGTAGAAACAGAAACGTGTTTTTCCCCTTGTGGGTGTTAATTTAAATGAGGAGGGTTAAAAAGAGATGTCTTTCAAGTGTGAGTGTCAACATGCAAATATCAAAGAAAGTGCTCATATTCTTTCTTCCTCTTCTCAAAAATATTTTGCCCATATTTTGTTTGAAGTTGGTTGGAGCAAAGGCTTTCTCTGCAGAACAGCAGGCTGAACCCATCTCCTCATTTCCCAACATGTTTTTGACTGGTGAACATCTATATGCTATAAAATGATGGCAACACTGAATATCTCAGTATTGTAAAATGTTGTCTAGTTTATTTGTTGCACAGTTTACCAGACACATAGGGTCAATGGTAGTTTTCTCAGGTGCTAGTCTGAAAAGCCCAGATCTCTTCTGCTTAACTTTTTGGAATAAAACAAGCAAATAAAAGATTTTCTTCGGAGCTTTCAAATCAAAATTTGGAGCTTGATTTCTTTATTGGTTTCTGCATAATTCCTGAGCAGATTTAAGTATCTAGGCAAGTTACTGAGTGTAGATGTGATACCTAGCATGCACCTAGATACCTTGTACTGTCTGTAAAGTAGGGCTGGTCTACTAGAAGAGCAGCAGTGTCCTTTCCATGTAGATTTGCAGATAAATGCTCTAATTAAAACAAAGCTGCAGTTTACATATGAGAGGCTTACACTGACACGGGGCTAATCTTAAATGAACAGAATAGGCATCAGCTTGTGGGATGGTGCTGGCCAGGGATCATATTCTGCTTCCCCCTCAGTGCCTGGCATTGTAGTAAATATGTGGTATTTATGGTAAGTGAATCATGGTAAGACAGTGTGAATTATACTTGTCAAACATGAGCAGCAAGGTCTGCAAACATGGGTATTCTGCAGCACTGTTATTATTAACAATTATGCTGTAGAGAGGAAGTGTCATTCCTGTGAAAAGAAAGATCAGAGTGCTAAAATACAGAAAAAAAGTTAACCAAAAATATGCTCTGAGTTCTAAACTCATGGAAATGTGACTGTTTTTCTTTCACTACCCAGTAAAAAAGCACCTTACAAATCCTTAGGTGAGAAACTTAAGAAATGGGCAACTTCTTTAGGTAGGAACCCAACTTTTTGTTAGTATGAAGTAAGCAGCTGCTCCCCCTAATATCTAATTGTTTTGTGGTGCTTTCTGCTCCTTGAAGTGCTTAGCTTTTATTTTTACTGTATTCATCCCTGGGAGACAGACTTTAAATGATTAGGGATGGCAGAGTGAAGGAGAAAAGCATCACTTAATGTTTGGTAGTGATTAGCCTTTGCAAGTAGGAGGATCTTCTGCTTAAAGGATGACAGCAGAAGGAAAGCTGAGTATTTAAATACACATTAGGATTCGGCTTGCCATGTGTCTTGCACAAGTGTCTCCCACGTGTCAGGGTTGTTCTGCATGGAAAAGGTCTAAGTAATGTTTTGGAAATAAGTATTTGCAGTCATCCCTGTGGAGTCTGAAATGGAGCATGAAGCTGAAGTCAGGTGTATCTAGGCTGCACTCACCACATCTCCCAAACAGCAAATGCATGTTGAATTTATACAAGATAATCAACATGTGCATTCTTGCTCTGGACAATTTTGTTTGAGTCAGTCAAGTCTTTTAAGAATTTGAGGGGAAAAGTGGCAGTGAAGTGCTCAAGGACATGTGGGGCCTTTTTCACCACAGTTGTTAAAGCTTCCCTTGTGCTCATAGAGCATGTCTGAAAATCAGACTGCCAGTGCATTCCTTGGACATGCAGCTCTGTGTTTATGAAACAGCTGCTTTATTTCCTTTGACTTCATTGCAGACAGAGAGTCCCCTTGCCACGTGAAGCTGCTGCGGTCTCAGAAGGTTGTGTACATCAGCTGTGGGGAGGAACACACAGCAGTCCTGACAAAGGTAAAGATGCTCACCTGGGAACCCTGGCCACTGTCTCACCTGCCTGATGGTTTCACAGTAGTTTTCTGTGTAATGCTAGAAAAACACAGATCGACTTACTGTATTCCTTCTGATCCCAGTAAAAGAAACTAAGTGGAAAGTGTAGCCTAATTATTTATTCTGGGATTCATTGCAAACATGATCCTTTGCTGGTTTTGAGGCTGAAGATGTTAATAATCCACGGCAAGGAATAGCAAAACTCAGGTAAATCACTTGAAAATATTAGCTTTGGAAGGGAAAAATATGTAACAAACACACATCCAAAGGGGTGAAAATAGCATTTTGTTGGAAAATAGAGTAATACTGTACATCAGAATAAGATGGAAGCTAAAATGAATGAGTGTTTAAATTAAACATTAGTAGTCACAACATTTACAAGAGGTTTTCAGTTCCAAACCTGCTGCTTTCAAGTGGTGTATAATTTAGTGGCCAGAGGACAGTGCTGGGGTTTGAAAGAGAGCAGCTCAGTTCTTGCCTTGGCTCTGCCACTTTATAGGTGTTGCTTCCTGTTTTGGAGCCTCGGTGTTTTCCACTGTAAAATGAATTGAACAACTGAGTTTGGGATTCCTGTGGGAAAAATACCATTGTAGAAAACTAGTTCTGTAGGAGCTTGTCTAGTAGAGATACCTGAAGATAATTCTGTTAATTTCTGATGGGTGGCAACGTAGCTTATTTGATAGCTGCATGAGCAGAACCCAAGTTTCTTTTCTGAATCCTTTGAAAATCCCCATCAATCTCTGCCTAAGCTTTGGGCTCACACTGAAACTGGAGTCAGAGAGATCCTGCTGGGTTATGGGTCCCTAAATGGAGACTCTGCTGTTTGATTTGCTAACAGAGTGGAGGGGTGTTCACCTTCGGTGCAGGTTCCTGCGGGCAGCTGGGCCATGACTCCATGAATGATGAGGTGAACCCCCGAAGAGTTCTTGAGCTCATGGGCAGTGAGGTATCCCAGATTGCTTGTGGCAGGTGAGTCCTGTGTGCAGTCAGAAACTTTTCTTTGGTGGAGGTTAATGCTGAATCATGCAAATAGGGGGAAATAGTCCTGCTTCTGCATTCTCTGTGTCAAAGCTAAATGAATTTAAATCTTACTTTCCATGAGAATTTTAAGGCCCTCTAAATGAGATGGTTTTTTAATTGGGGTTGTACCCTGCACTCTAACCTGTAAAAGATACCTTCCCAGCTTAATTCAGCATGACTTTAGAGCAGAAGCCCCTTTGGTCACAAGTTTCCAGCCTCTTTAATGAAAAGTGAGTTAGCAGCACTGGTGCTGTGTTGTTGCCTTTCAGAATGTACAGGCTTAGCAAATGACTAAGCTGGTACTGTGAGCCTGATACCAGCTGTGTGTTGGCACAAGCTGCTCTTTGTCACTTCCCCCTAAAGGGCTCCATCCCATAAACTGGTGCCATCAGGTGGCAAAAACTGAGCATTGGTGCCCCTGTAAAGGTGCTGCTTGGCACCTGCTTCTGGCCTAGGAGAAATGAGAATAAGTTCTAGGCTGCATTTGGTTTGGTTGTTGGGTTGTTGTTTTTTTGGTTTGGTTTTGGTCTTGGTTTTTTTAAAATTTATTGTTAAACAAGGCCCAAACTCTGTACCCATCTCTTACAGACATCACACTTTAGCCTTTGTGCCTTCTTCAGGAATGATCTATGCATTTGGCTGTGGAACAAGAGGCCAGCTGGGAACAGGGCACACTTGCAATGTAAAGTGTCCCTCTCCTGTCAAGGGCCACTGGGCAGCTCATAATGGGCAACTCTCAGGGAAACCTGGTATGTACTGTGCTCGATTTGAAATGGAAAATGGACTTAAATAATTTCACCCATGGCTGTCTAAAGACATCTTAACATTGTTCTGTGAAATTTCTGGAAACACCAAAAGAAACCTATCCCATTGTCCCAAATGCACTGTGGTAATTTCTGGGTGACCTTTTGCTCTCTCTGTTAATGTGTGCCATCTCCCTTTCTCTTTTTATGGCAGAGCTTAGCATTTGGCAATCTTGAGCCTTCATGAAATTGTACTAATACTGTGTTCCAAAGGCTTTGTTCTCTCTTTAAAGCCCCTATTGCAGTTTAAAAATTACAACTTTCACCTCCTGTGTACCTCTCGTGAAAGTGGCTACAATGCTTGAGTTCCAGCTGATTGCAGCAGGGCTTTCAAAGGACCCAGGTGCTCCTTGTAGTTGTACTGGCAGTGCAAACAGGAGGGGAGAAAGTACAGGTAGGTCTTGCATTTATCAGCCTCTAACACTACTGTGTCTTTCTCTAACAGATGCCTGTAAATACCACATTGTTAAACATATCTTCTCTGGAGGAGACCAAACATTTGTGCTTTGCTCCAAATACGAGGTAAACCAAATCAAGTATCTTTTCAAGTCTTCTCCCCTGTCCCAGCATTCACAACACAGCTTTTGTTTTTGCTAAAATCTTCTGAAATTGAAGTATTGCTTTGGATTCCATTCTGCCTTACAAACCTTAACAGCTCTGACAGTTGTTACAGGGATTTACAACTTCAGTGGCTGAGAGTTGCCTTTCTTTAGAGGCACATCAAAGCCATTGGGAAGATGCTGATTCCAGTTTAATCAGCAGGGAAGGGAATCCACTCTTTGCAGATTGGAAATGGGGGGCTGCTTTCCACCTGTGGCACTGGATTCTGCATGGTTGATGTGTAGGGCCATCAGCCACATTCAATTGGATTTTGCCAAGGAGGGCTGAATGCTGAATTGATTTTCCCACTGCTGTCTTCTTTTTTCTTTCAAGAAGTGTTTGGGATAAACTTTTGAGGCATAGAAGTAGGTAGAAAATAACTGTACTTAGCCTGTAGTTATGTATGACAGTATTTAAGAGGGCTTTGGTACATCTAGGAAATGATACTTCGATTTTTTTTTTATTTTCCTCTTTTTAAAATGTATTTGAGGATCTTTTTTTTCCTCCAGCTTTTTCATACCTTCCATTTTGGACTTCTTAGTAATGCCACAAAACTTCTAACCAAACCTTTTCAGAGACCACACTAAGGAGGCTATCAGTTATTTATTAAAACAGAGATTATGGGTAGGAAGGAACTGTTTTACAAGCCTTGTCTTTGCTGAAATCTGTATCTTCTCACAGAATTCCTTGCCTGCTGATGATTTCCGGACCATAAATGAAACACGTTACACCTGTTTAATAAATGATGAAACTATAGATGTCTGGAGGCAAAAGCTTTTAGAAAAGAACAGTTCTAATTCTGTCAAGTAGGTATTGTGGCACTGGACAAGCCTTTTGTTGAAAGTTCTATTTAAATAATTTTGTTGGCTTCCGTGCCATGCTTTCACTTGAAATTTAGCAACCTTTTCAAGTGTGGTTCTTGGTCGTTTCCAAGGGGAGGAGTTGCCAGTCACAAGGCTGCCAGGTGAGAGCTTCTGAGCAAAACCAGAGGAATTTGAGGCTGCCTCAGCATTGCAGATGGTGGGTGGGAACTTGATTTTAAAGTTGTCCTGCATTGTGTGCTTAAAATTCATGAAAAGGAGCAAGAACTTGTGAACAGACTGGTTAAGTTCTTTCCCCCATGTGCCTGCCATGAGAAGGGCAGAAAAGGTGGAAAGGAGGGACGAATTCCTCCTTTCAGAGGGACCTTACATGATCCTGAGTGAAGTCTTGCCCTCTGTGCCTCTAAAGGGGTTATCCTGACATTATTTCCCATAAAAAGAAGGGAAGAGAGATGAAGAGATTTACTGAGGCATCCATTCATAACCTGTTTCTCTGTTCTCTTTTGTCTTCCTGCTGCAAACAGTAATGTTGTTCAGATCCTGTCCTCAGCTGCCTGCTGGAATGGAAGCTTCTTGGAGAAGAAGTAAGTGCCAGATTTCCACATGTATGGCTTTCCCTTGATGCAGACTGGAATCCCTTTGCTTCACTCACTTCTGCAGTGGGATTTGATTTTTTTTGATCAGGCAGGAGATGAGGGCAGAGGATGTCCCCTAAAGGGGTGGGTAGTCAGTCAGAGCTGGGTAAGGAAGGCAAATGGTCAAGGAGAGTGCATGCTGAGTGTACTGTAAGTAAGTAAGGCACAGATTTCTTGGGAGTTGCCACAACTGTTATTCTTCCTTATGAAACAGATACCAACGTCGTTAAAGAGAGGGATAGGAATAGGACATTAAGGAAAATTAGGGATTCCAGGTTTCTGAATAGTCTCTTACCCAGCTGAGCTAGCTGGTGCATGTGAAAGTATACTTCCACACAGGCTGCTCTTGAAAATACATCAGGGCCATCATGGAAGTGCTTTCCTTTTAGGTGACATCGTATGTGGAAGGCTTTGTGCTCCTGCTTACAAAAGGAGGAATTTCATATGGATGTAACCCGCAATAGGTGGTGACAAGGTTGTAAGACACAGCTGAGTCAAAGGCTGTGGGTTGGGAAGGCTTGTGTTGGCTGTATCTGTAAATGTTGAGGAGGTAACAGCATAAGATGAGGAGGAGGAGAAATTTTTCTGATGCTGTGATGAGTAAATTACTTGTAAGTAGGTGAAGAAAAACTTACTTATTCTGAGTAATCTTTGCGTAATACGTTCCAAGAGCAACTTGAAAAAGAAGATAGTTTTCTAATTATTCTGGTGTTTTTCTGCTTGTCCAGTGGTTTCTTCTCTAGTGAAGAAACGTGTTATTGCATCAGGAGAGTTGTGTCATGTTGGTTTAAAACCCTTGTTGAGTCACTTTAAATAGTCTCACGTCTCCTTTGAATGTGGAAATGAGTGGAGTTTATGGCTTCATCAGCCAAATACACTTGTTCTTCCACTTCAGTGGTGTCTTGGCTAGTGCAGTACTTCCACAGAAAATCTTTGACCAAATGAATGGTAAATTCTGAAGCCTTAAATGAGGCTGTATTTAACTATGTACATTTATACATGAAGTCTTACGTCAAGGTGCACTTGATAGAAATACCCCAGTGCATCCCTCCCATATCCTAAGGCCATGTAGGCCTGTTTGCATTACAGGATTAGATGGGGGAGAAGCTTTTCCGTGGCTGTGTGCCTGAGCACTACCTTTGCAGAGCACAGCCTGAAGTGCTCTGTGCCACAGTGTGTCTCTGGGGAGCTGTTTCCAGCCTGGAGCCTGTGCTGTTATGGGAACAGCCATTCTACAGCTCCTTGTGTTGTTAGTCACACCATCAAACTGACAAATGCATCCTGTCTTTAATAGCTGCCTTCCCCTTCAGAGTGTCTAATACAGCACTCTTAGGTCAGTGAAGGAGTCCTGGGGACACCAAAGGATAACTTCACCTTTGATGAAGTGTTTCTCTGCAAGAATCCCAGCCCTAACCAAGGCCTGGAGGAATTCAGAAGGAAGAATCTTTGTTTCTAGTCTTAGGAATTCCCTAGTGGTCATTTCTCTATTCCTTCCTCTCAGGCCATGTCAATACACAGGTAATGGGGTCTCTTCCTTAAACTTATGCCTGTCTGTTATTTCTTTTTTAAAGAATCGATGAACATTTTAAAACCAGTCCAAAGATCCCAGGGATTGATCTGAACTCCACGAGAGTGCTGTTTGAGAAGCTGATGAACTCTCAGCACTCCATTCTCCTAGAGCAGGTATAGCACTTCTGAGATTTGGATATTCAGAGGGGAAATTAGGGCTTTGTCCTTCTCTAACATGCAAGTTCCATCAGCATTGCTGGGAAGAGGTTGTATTGCAAAGCTAAAAGCCAGACACTTAATGGTGCTTCTCTTTTGACCTGGGCTGATTTTGACCTCCTCAGAATACGTCTCCAAGGCTTTTATTTAAAAACAAGTTTTATCTCATGGCATTTAATACTTGAATGTTTGCTGAAATAAACTCTGTGTATGTTATATTTGTAATTATTGTGTATCTGTCAGGAGTTGAGTACTTCATGGTTGTATAATTTATTCTAACTCAGAATTTATTTCACAAGTGCAGAGCTGTGGGATAAAAGCACACATGTCCCCCTTGCCACTTTTAGCTATAATATTTATAGTTTTGGGTTTTTTCACTCTGGGTTTGACTTTTAAAACAGGATTTTACCATTTCATCAGCCCTTAAACATAATCTACATTGTAGGTGCTCTATCACTCAGGATAAGTTGTCTTTTTTGGTTTGTTTTCTCTCCAGATACTGAAGAGCTTTGAAAGCTTTTTGATTCCTCAGCTGTCGAGCTCTCCACCAGATGTTGAGGCAATGAGGATCTATCTGATTCTCCCAGAATTCCCACCATTCCAAGACTCCAAGTATTACATCTCTCTGACACTTCCTCTAGCAATGGCTATTTTGCGCCTGGACACCAACCCCAGCAAAGTGCTTGGTAAGTGTTATTTAAGAATTGTTTTCATTTAGAAGTAAAACATCATTTCAAAGAACACTTACTAGGGAGGTTAATCTAATTTACCCTAACTAGTTTACCCACATTCAGAGACACAGTTCCAGATAAATTTCTCTACAGAAACATAGATTTTTGTGTGTCATGAAGATTAAATTATCCTATTCTCATAAATTTGATCAGCTATTGATCACTTTAGAATATCTTTTCTGAGTAAGGTAAAAAAAGAATACTAAATATAATACTGAATTGTTTTGTCCTCTACAAAGTGCAGACACACCTTGGTCTGTGACTAAGCTGAACTCTTAAACTCTTCTCCCACTTCTGAGTCTTTTAATTTCTAATGTATTTTCCTCTGAGCTTATTTTAAACTGAACAGAACATATGCTGCTTAATGATTGTTACTTACATTTGTTAAACTACTACTGTTCTTGTTACTTACATTTGTTAAACTACTACTGGTCTTGTTATCTTACTCTGCTTCTTAATGCTGTCATGTACTAAACCTGATATTATCATGTAAAATGCTGTGTGATGCATTCAGACCTCCAGAAGAATCCTAGGCTCTAGCTTTTACTTCATAGGGGATTGGTTCTAGGAAAGAAGATAATAGTCCAGGTCCCTTCAGGGGAAAGTAAGGGTCACTTGTCCTTGGCAAGAAAGAAATCAGCCTCTCTAAAGAGGGGGAGTTCATCCTTTAGTGCAGATGTGCCAGGAGACATGCTCTGACACCTGCTAGAAAAGGATGTGGTGCTACAGAGAATAGCCCAGGCAACTCTTTCCTTGTCACTGCTGAGAGACAGATGTTTACCCATAAGATCACAGTGTCCTGAATGCTAGATACTTGAAACAGTGTCTTGAATTAAAGACTGAAAAACTTCAAATTCAGGTTCTCACCCGGATCAGGGTTTGGGCTGTGTAATGGCTGGTGTGGCTGCATGAGAGTGGAAAGGGAGGAGCTTTTCAGTTTCTGATATTCTGGTATGACTCTGCTTCACTTTCTTGTTGCTACAGCTAGGGCAGGAATAGGGAAGTTTTTTGAAAGAGTATTCAGGTGTATTCTGCTTTTTTTCAGTTGCAACTCCTTATATAGGGGATACACTGGCCTTTGATTAAGGTTTATATTGATGTCTTCTGCTTTCCAGATAACTGGTGGTCTCAGGTGTGCCCAAGATACTTCCTCAGGCTTGTGGACCTCTATAAAGGTGCAGTGGTTTACCTCCTCAGTGGAAGGAAGACACTGCTGATCCCAGTCCTGTTCAGCAGCTACATTACAGCTGCTCTTAGGCTTCTGGAGAAACTCCACAAGGTGAGAGGAAAGCCTGGGCATGTGTTGGCTCAAGATGTTTCAGTCTTGTCTGTCCTTTGGCACTCATGAGCTGTGTCACTGTCCATCAAGTCCCAACGTGGGAAAGATGCTAGTAGCTTTCCTAAGTCCAAGGTTCTTGAAGACTGTTTAGTCCTGTCTCAAAGACTAGAAATAAAGTTACCCTAAAGAAGGCTGCTGCTGGGCCATGCACTCTGGCATCACAAACACCTGTCCCTTGATGGTCTCTGCTCTCACTGTGCTGTTGCTGGGTGGTCAGGGTGAGGAGGAGAGGAAACTAAAGTTATAAAGAGGTTCTATTTGATTCTTCTTGGTTTGTACCAAAATATAAGAGATTGTGTATTGTTTGCAAAACTTTCTGAGTCCTTTTGGTGCAAGCTGCTATAACTGAATTCATGAAAGCAAACCTGAAAATATGTTAAAATGTGTCAAATAATTTCCATCTGTTCTCTTCACTAGGTGAATCAGAAAGTTAAACATGTAGAATATGATAAGTTTTATATCCCTGAGATTTCCAGCTTGGTGGACATTCAGGAGGATTATCTCATGTGGTTTTTGCACCAGGCTGGAATGGTAAGAGGTTTTATGTGTAGTGATGAAATAATTGTCCATGTTTGTGTTTCTGGCTGTAGATCTGTATTTCCAATATCCTTAATGAGAGCGTAATGTATTCAGTGTAGGAGCTTCTGTATGTTAAATATCTCAGATCTGAGTGCTTTACAAAATTGACTGAAAAATAAAAAGGCTGTCAGAAGAGTTGGAGCTAGCGATACTTAACCAAAGCTTGTAACAGTCTCTGTGATTATTCATGTGAATTTCATTCAGTCTTTGCACAAGGGGATTAATTCAGACACTGGATCCTTTTAATGTAATCAAGACCTCAGGAGCCAAGTCCTGTATTCTAAAATTATAATTTTTGCCCTTTACTTCTGCTGTTTAGGCAGGTATTGTGAATAATGTAGCCAGTGATGTTAAAATGTTGCTCTGTAAGAGGAGGCAGTGTGGCGTTCTGGCTAGGGGACTGAACCAAGCCTCAAGAGATGTGGGTTCTATTCCTGGCTCTTCCAGTAACCTGCTGGATGATCTTGGGTAAGACCCTTCACCTCTTTTATGTCTCACTTTCCCATCTGTAAGAAAGGAGATAACTAAACTGAGGGCTGGAATATGCTTTGTGGGAACCTGGTGAGATTATTTAATTATAGTGGAAAAAGGAATGCCTAGTGTAAAAAAACACCAAAAAAACATCTGCCAAGGGATGCTGCAAGAGTAAAACCTGACTGTAGTGATAACTTTGTGTGTGTTTTCATGGGCTTTGTAAGTGTTGTGCCTGCTGTGTCCCCATCCTCTGCTTTCCATCATTTAAATAGTGCTGCTGTGTGTTTACCTTTAGTGAGCAGAGCAATAAAGTACTGACTTAAATTTATGTAAGGGATAGTTAAATATGTGTCAATATGGCTGATGACAAGTAATTTGCATTGCAGGAGTGTTCCTGTATCACCATGTAGTGGCCTTATGGTCTCTCCTGTTGTTTCATGTGGTTTTTACTTTTGTTACTCTTCATAAGAGCAAGTTTCACCCATGGCAGACTAATACAGGATTCAGTCCTCTTAGTAATATTTGATGTTCATGTTTTGAATTAGACTTGTGCATTTTCTTGAGAAGGAAGTTCCCATGCTTTTCTTTAAGAGGAAGAAAAATGGGTTGTTGGTCCCAAAGGAGGAAAATTTACTTTGGGTCACCTTTGGACTAGTCCATCCAAAAAAACTCACACAAAATTGAAAGAGTAAAAGATTTTCATAGTTCTCTTTTTCTTTCACAGAAAGTAAGGCCATCCATCATGCAGGTAAGAAAATTGTTTCTCAAGACTCTTATTTATAAAAGAAGTTCTCTGGAAGCTGTGGATAGGAACAAATCTTGCCTGCCTTTCTTGCAGGACACTGTGACTCTCTGCTCTTACCCTTTCATCTTTGATGCTCAAGCTAAGACCAAGATGTTACAGACAGATGCAGAACTACAGATGCAGGTAATCATTCTCTCTCCCAATTTTCCTGACACATCTCTTTATCTCTGCCTTTTGCAATGGTGCCTGCATGGAAAGGATGTTAACTGGGAGCTGGTGTGTGCAACACTGTTTCCATGATACAGGAGAGCAGTGTAGCTGGAGAACCTCTTTGCCCTGGATATTGCAGAGGCAGTGCTTGGTGTCTTTCCCTTTAAAATGTTTGGCAACATCAGAACTGTCAGATGTGCATGTGGTGGAAATCTAAACTGTATAGGGAAGGAGTAGTCATGTATTTATGATAATTCAAGGATAAGGAGTAAGGTGAGGAGCTGTAAGACTGAATAAGTAGACAAACGTCTAGGTACATGGACACTTGTTTCGAAATGTCTGCCTGCTGCAGGAGTGGTTTTTCCTTCTAATAATGAGGTGAGTGTTTAGACCAGCTCCTGATGCTGTTTGTGGTTGCAGGCAGCAGCTGTTGCCAGCAGCCCACCCACCCACCCAGTTGCAGTGAGTGGCACAGCCTGGGGACCCTCCAGGACAGCAGATGTCCAGCTCCAGCACCCTGTAGGTGGCAGCCAAGCCAGCTCCCAGCCAGGCTGTGACAAGGGCAGCAGTGCCCGTGTAAATGTCCCAGTGCCAGGCACTGCTCACACAGGTGCCTCCTGAGACAGGCAAAGCTTTGGGCACTGACCCCTCATCCAGGGAAGCTGGGTCTGGTGGGACTAGTTGCATCCTCTGTGAAATAGATTTGCTGAGGTCCTTGGTTGTCATGTTCCTTCAGGATGGAAAACTGTCATCACAGTCACTTGTGGCCATGGTGCTAGTTCCATGTAATACCCATCTCCTGGCTTTTCTGTGGCTGCTTGAGCACACAGCCTGCAGCAAGGCAGAAGAGACTTGGCCTTCTTCGCTTAGATGCTGCAATCACCTGCTCCTGCTCTCATTTTGTCAGCCTCTTGCATGTTTTCAGCTACCCAGTTTGTCAGCAGTGCACTGCTGAGGGGAGATATCGACCTTACCTTGGCAGAACAGCGGACTGGTACAGGATTTATTGTCCTGAGAGACAAGATCTTTAGCAAGAAAACCACTTAAATGCCAGAGAAACCAGCAGTTCTCTGAGTGCTGGAACAGAGGAAGCCTGGTCTCTGGTGAATTTCTGTCTCAGGTTTAACTGACTTTTAAACTGAATTTTTAAATGTGAATTTGCCATTTACTGTGGACAACACATGAGAAGAATTAACCTAAGTGCAGGCAAAGCTTAGACTGGGCTTTGTGCCTTGCCCAACTCCAGAAAATCCATATGGATGAGAGCTTCAAATTGTATATGATGGGATCCCTCGTGCCTTGACAAATGCATTTGTCAGCTGGCTCCTTGCTTGGTATATTTGTAGCACTGTTTTCCCTCCTGGACTCACTCTTACCTGAGTGTGTTCACACTGAGTTGTGACTCAGTAAGAGCATGAATAAAGCCTATTCTCCCCAGCTATCTGCCTAATGTAAAAAAAAATGTTCAGGAGTTTAATCTCTGTTGCTAAAATATGGTGAATTGATCAGTGGATTGAAAGTGTTGGTGTGGGAAATGGGGGAATAGGTCATACAGGCACACACACAGTACAGAGTGAGCATGGGATTCTTGAACCATGGAGAAACCAAAAAGGCAGAAAGGAGCACCAGGCATGTAGTTGTTAACTGTTTTCCTTTCATAGGAAGAAAGAAGCTGAGCTGTGGCTGCTTTTCACTTCTCTTTTATTTACAGGTTGCAATAAATGGTGCAAATTTGCAGAATGTCTTCATGCTTCTCACCCTGGAGCCTCTGCTGGCCAGAAGCCCTTTCCTGGTACTTCATGTTCGCAGGAGTAACTTAGTTGGTGATGCTTTAAGGGAGTTGAGTATCCATTCAGACATTGATTTGAAAAAACCTCTCAAAGTAAGTTTCCTCCATATCTTTAGCACCCTCTCATTTAGCAGACATTTCTGCAGCCTTTCAACCATTCACATTACCACTTCACCATTGTGCAGTAACTTCCCCATAGCTGTTGCACACAGGAACATTTGGTGTAGTCAGTGCAAGGACTGAGTCTTTTTTCTGACTCCTGGAGTGCTTTGGCTGTGGATAGTTTACAAGAAGGCAAGCACAGGGTTTGCTCTCTTCTCCTGATGTGTTGAGAAGGGGAGGAAGCATTTTGTGGTGTTATGCAGTCTCTGTTGTGTCCTTCTGCAGGAGCAGGCTGTTTGCGATAGGATGTGTTTTATCTCTGAGAGATTGCCACAATCTTCAGTAGCTGCTGTCATGCTGCTGCTTTGATTGTTGGAATGACAGGTGGTTATTTATGATTTGCATAAGGATTTAAACATTCTCAAAATAGCTGATTTGCCACCCCTGTTCCCTTTCTGTCCCTGCAGGCAGAGCACTGAAACGAGCTCGTGTTTTGCTCTGGGTTTGGGCACGTTGGACAAATTGCTTTGCATGGCTCTCAATTAGAGAGAGGTCTGATTCACTCAATCTCAGCTCTGCATCCCTGTCACTGACCTGCTTTTTCTACAGGTCATCTTTGATGGTGAGGAAGCTGTTGATGCTGGAGGAGTGACAAAGGAATTTTTCCTCCTGTTGTTAAAAGAACTACTCAACCCTATCTATGGCATGTTCACTTACTACCCAGAGTCAAACCTGCTGTGGTTTTCAGACACGGTAAGCCCTTGCCCTCGGTACATACAGATTGGAATAATATGCTGCATTTAAACAAGGAAGTTAGTGGCAAATTATGAAAGAAATGTTCTTCCTCTTGTTTTCTACTCATGATACAATGCAAACTCTATTTTCAGTTAGCGTAAATAGGCCCATTAACCTTAGTAGAATGGTGATGGCTGTGCCTGTTAAAGAGTTGGCTCTCTCTCTTTATTCTTATCCCATAATAAAACTTGTATTAAGGTTCAGATGACAGGTAATAGAACTCTTATTATCATGAATGTGGTGGTCATATGCTGTTTTACAGAATGAGAGGTTTAGGTGGTAATGGCATTAGAGTTCTGTGCCTCCCTTGCTTTTCACATAATTGCAGCCAATCCACTTAGTCATGCATCACTATTGCCTTCAGGTTCTAAAGTTGTTAATACTTTATGTGAGGAAGCTTTTAAACAGCAAGAAACATGGCTTGTAGTGGAAGGTTGCTGGCTTTGGAAGAGTGTGGACTGCCAGATCTGTACCTGTCAGACAGCTGGAGATGGTGGTTTATGTCCTTTCCTTCACCTCCACAGGTAGCAAGGTGGGAAATGACGTTGCCAGTCTTCCCTTAAGGCATGGCTGTCCTGCTAGGGGGGGTTACAAGGAAGGAAGTGGCCTGGCACCTTTTGTAACTTGTAAACAGTATTACAGAGCATTCACTGCTAATGTCATTGCTATAAAACAAGTCTTTAGGCACCAAGAGTGATGACAGTGTAAGCACTGAAAATGAGTAATGTATTTGGAACATTTAACAAACGTGGGCAGCCAGTCTGTGACTGACACATATTGAGAGTCAATATGTGAAGAAAAGGAGGCCTGTGCTAGCACCTCTACTGGTGTATCTGCCTGGGTAGAACTGTGCTGATGCAAAAGATTTTAATAGAAAATAGGATGGGTAATAGGGAGAGGATTGTTAGCACATTTTCTTGCAGTACGTAGACAGTAAACACTGAAGCACTGTTAGTGTCTGTTTAGGTTTGAAAGACAGGTGTCTGCTAAGAAAAGCAGGAGCCTCTCTTTGAAATGGGAAATGTAAAACCCCTCCCTTCAAATTATTATAATTTTGAAATTAAGGAGCTCTCAGGCAGAGATATGGGAACCAGAATAACAGTTCTTTACTAGGAAAAATTAAAATAGAAATACAGTAATACAAAACACTGACAGAGTCAGAATACAACCTGACACCCTGTTGGTCAGGGTGTTGGTAGCAATCCCATTAAGTGGTGGCTGCAGTCCTCCTGGAGTGACAGATGTAGTTCTGTTGAAGCAATGATCTTGGAGAAGGGTTTAGTTTTCCTCGGAAGGTCCAGTGATGATGTGAAAAGGTTCAATTTTCCTCCAGAATCCAGTGGAAAAGGCTGCTCTGATGTTCCTAATCTCAGATTTTACCTAGGTCAGAAATGTTTGGCTCCTCCCACTGGGTGGAGCATCTCCCAGTGGGATGATGTAATTTTATCAGTCATGCAGTGGGACTCCATGGCCCATTAACATGAGATATCTCCTGGAGGAAGGATGGGTTGTGGAAAAGATAAAGGACGCTGCCCCACTGGTTTTTAACAGATGGCCCATTAGCAGAGGATATCTCCCACAGAGATAAGGATCACTGCCCCACCTGGTTTCAACAGATGGTGATAGAATACATACTTTTGGTTACATCTTGTATTGCAACCCAAGGCAGTGTCTAAACACAGGTATTTAAAAAGGAATTAAAAGGCAGGTAAGGTGGAAAGCTGCTGTTTCCACAGAGATCATGGCTTACAAAAGTAATAGAGCATGGTTTTTGAAGCTTCATTTCTGTGCCACACACCAGCAAGAAATTAACAACTAAAGTGGCACCTGATGGGAACTCTCTGACTTTGTGCCAGTTGGAAAAGCAGGATCTGGCTTCTTAGTGCATGGAGGAAAGAGTATTGTGCATTGCATCTGTGACAGTGTGTCTCATCAGGATTTCTCTGTGTGGTTTTGCAGTGTTTTGTAGAGCACAACTGGTTTCACTTGATTGGCATCATATGTGGTCTTGCAATCTACAATTTCACAGTGGTAGACCTTCACTTTCCCTTGGCTCTGTACAAAAAACTCTTGAATGTGAAGCCCTGCCTGGAGGACTTGAAGGAGCTGTCCCCTACGGAAGGAAGGTATGAAAATCAAAATTTGAAGCTTTTCTGGGAAGGTAGGCCATCCAGGAAGTACCAAACTATGTAAAAGTTGATGAATAAAACACCTCCTGATCCTTTTGAGTAACTGATTAATTTGAGTGACTGTGGTCCTGTCAAAATGTAGGAGCTGGTGGTGAATTCTGGATAAGACTTCTCTCGCACAGGCTATTGGATCCATCTGCTTACGCTCACACCCTCCTGACCCCTAGAAACTGGGTACCAACACAGCCAAAAGACACCTCCCACACCCCCCTTTGAGAACAGGAAGCCTGTCCCTGCCCTGTGTGGTTATGTGTGTGATCCTAGATCCCAGCCTCAGTCTTTCCCCTCCAGCCAGGCTCGGACTAGCAAGCAGGGAACTTTGTGTAGTGCTGTGAATTGTCCCATCGATGAACCAGAGCAGCTCTGACCTGCTCCCATGACAGGAAGAAGTTGAGTGGAGTGAAGGAATTACTTTTTCCAAGTGGTGTATTGAATCTTTTCCACCTAATTGCATAGGGATACTGGTTTCCCCTGGCATTGGGAAGTTAAAATCCCACTGTCTGACTGCTGTCTTATTTCTTTTTATGAGTTGCCGTCTGATTTATCTACACAAACTGACAGCTATATTTATCAATAATGAGGTAAAATGCCAGGAAGACAGCAACAGGATTTTGGGGGTAGCAGAGTATTTTCTATATGATGGGCATACAGATACAGTCCACCTGTCTCTTCCTCTACTCCCACAGACCTTTGTGAGGTCATGACATAGAATTAGAACTTTATAACTAGAAATGTAATTTTGTTCCTAAGCCAGGATCATTAAAGATGATCCATGAACTAGGTAGGCACAGACTGTATTGATAGTTTCTGTGGACTGGCATTTATCCTGCTCCTAACAAAGCATCTCTTTATTTGAGATGTGTCTTGGTTTGAAGGACAGGTGTCTGCCAAGAAAGGCAGGAGCCTGTTTTTAAAATGGAGAATGTAAACCCCCTCCCTCCAAATTATTATAATTTTGAAATTAAGGGGCTCTCAGGCAAAGATATGGGAATAGGAATAACAGTTTTTTACTAGGAAAATTAAAATTGAAATATAGTATTACAGAGAACAAACCCAAAAACACTGACAGAGTCAGAATACAACCTGAAACCCCATCAGTCAGGGTGTTGGTAGCACTCCCATTAAATGGTGGCTGCCGTCCTGCTGGATGACAGATGTGGTTCAGTTGAAGCAGTGGTCCTGTAGAAGGATGCAGGTCCAGTGATGATGTGGAAAGGTCCAGTTTTCCTTTGGAATCCAGTGGAAAAGGCTGCCTTGGTGTTCAGGATTTTAGTTTTTATCTAGGTAGGAAAGGCTTGGCTCCTCCCCCTGGATTTCCCAATGGGATGATGTAATTTTATCAGTCATACAGTGGGACTCAATGGCCCTTTAACAGACAATATTTTTTTGGAGGAAGGATGGGATGTGGAAAAGATAAGGATGACTGCTCTGCCTGGTTTTAACAGATGGCCCATTAGCAGAGAATATCTCCCCCAGAGATAAGGATCACCGCCCCACCTGATTTCAACAGATGGTGATAGAATACATACTTTTGGTTACATCCTGTATTGCAACCTAAGACAAGATGTATTTCTTTCTTACTGCTTCTGGTGACTCAGATTTTCTCTCTTGCAATCCTACTACCCAGATATATGATGCTGTTTACTTCTGCTGAATTTGTTTTCTCTGTTAGAAGTATGACTTTTAAAATCTGATTGTTCTTTTTTTCATTTCTTTCCCTACTTGTTATTTAGGAGTCTCCAGCAACTTTTAGATTACCCTGGGGAAGATGTGGAGGAGACGTTCTGTTTGAATTTTACAGTAAGACACATTTGACATATCAACTCTCTGATTACTATGGTACAGTTGAAGCCCATCTATATTTTCATGTGTATTCAGGCTTATTCCAAATGCCTATAGCACATAGCCCAAGCTAACATTAAAATATTCTTTGCTGTCAACTCCCTTCTTCTTTTATATGTATGTGATCCTAAAAACTGAGCTAGTAAGTAGATTAAGCTGAATAGTTTTCAAAATAGCCTTGTCACTGTTTAAAGACCTGATGCTCTAAAAGGTTTTGTGTGATGGGTTCATCTTGATAATTTTTTGACTGTCTGTCCAAAGCCTGCCCTGGGGTAAAAACAAGGTACCATAAAACTGCTCCACACTCTGAAGAACCTTGCTGAGCAAGGAGAATGGTGCCCATTTCCTTTTTGCATGAATGAGAGCACATAAACTCTCTTAGATCAAGTTTACCTCTGAAGTGAGTCATACCTGCCTGTGACTGTGTCTCCTGCAGGACAGAGCTGTAATTTGGGATGAAGCAATGAAGCCATAGTGATGGTAATGCAGGCTGTGTAAAAAAAAGGATACCTTTAAAGTAACAAAAGAGACTTTTCTCCAAATTATTTTTCACACGTAAGGGCCTCTTTTGTCCATGGCAACTTGAAAATTGACCCTTTTGCATTTTTTTCAGGTAACCAGTTAGTGTACAGAATGTAGGTTTGTACTGGTGCCATCCTAGGCTGGCAAAAGCAGGAAAATGTCTGTGTCATTTATTCTTCCAGTGAGAGAGGATTAATTAACCCACTGAGTTTCTGTTAAAAAAGGGAGTCCTTTTTATTGCCAAAACTCATGGGCTTAGTTAAAAACAGGTTTTTAATTATCAATCTCTTGGGATTTTTTCCCAGGAAATTTACCTAAAATAATTTTTATTCCTTTCTAAGTTCACATTTCAACTTAATAGCAGTCCTGCAGTAAATGTAGATGATGGAGGGCAGTGAAGCACACAGGGTACTTGGAGCAGAGAACAGAAGTTTCTGCACATACCATTTTCTCTGGCCCACCCTTTACATGCCAGTCCTCAGCTGTCTGAGTCTAAGAGGACTCTGTCTTTCTTGTATGCACATGCCCCAGGAAATACTTCTGGTAAAATTAATTTCCTGTTTTTGTATAGATCTGCAGGGAAAGCTATGGTGTGACAGAGCAGAAGAACCTGATTGAAGATGGAGATAAAATCCTGGTGCAGAATGACAACAGGCAAGTGGAGCACCTATGGGCATGGACTCATACTTGTGGTGAAGTCATGTGCTACAGAAACCCTGGCTGAAGGGAAATGTGAGGGGTAATTAGCAGTCACTGTGAACAAATGTTAAGACCAGTTGCTCCAAAGTTACTGGGCACTAGTGGCACTTTAATAAAAACTAAGTTTTCATCATCTTTCTGCCAGTGTTTGGAAAGTGTACCATGCACTTGGATTGGCATCTTCCCTATGAAAGTATGAAAGACCATCTCTATAGACCCTTGGTAGTTTTCTCATTTTAACTAGACATTGGAGACGTGATTTTGGCCCAGGTTAACACCCCTGATGGCTCAGAGAGGAACTGTATGTGACCAACAAAACTGAGCCTGGCAGACTTGTTTGTACTCCTAATTCCGGAGCCGGAAACTTTCCTTTGAGCACAGCCTGACTCCCATCGCTGATCACAGCCAGAAGGACCTGCTGTACTTGGATCTCTTTCCATTTGACTGAACACCCCAGAGTTATTACTAGCACAGCTATCATTCCCCCCGTTATTTTTTTGTCCAGCTGCTGAACTAGTTTCTTCCCATAATCTTGTAATTGGATTTCTACAAATGCCTTTATTACTTGAAGCAGTGTTCACATTCTTTCTCTGCTGGCAAAACATTGTGATCCAGTGACTACTCAGCAGCATGGTTAGGAACTTGTACTAGGATTGCTGAAGACCTTGCTGGCATGGCTGGAGATGAAGTAATTTCCTATTAATCTGATTATTTAAAAGGGTTTTGAATGTGTCTGAAGCCATTGCTGTAGCACAAGCTTTGTCTGTGTTACTTCTAACCTACTTTACTACTGCCCAAAATGGTGCAATTACACAGCTAAAGAGCTGCCTCCATGCAAAACCCACATGGGTTTCTGTCTCCCTGCAAAGAGAAGATGGACTTCAGGTAAAATAGAGGAGTGTTTAATCTACCCCTGCAACAGTGAAGGAAAGATAAAAATGCCAGTGATAGAACCCTTTAGGTTGGGCATATACGTTCAAAAGAACACCTGCCCTTTTTTTACTGTATGCCATCCAGTACAAAGGAACAAAGATTTTAGCTGAGAACACTTGGGAAGAGCACCAGGATTAAGTACTGGAACTGTTTATTAAGTCAGGATAGGAAACAAGGAAAGACAATCCTTAAGGAGAAAGGCTAGCGTGTAGTTCCACCAGCTTAACGTTCCAAAATTCAATGGCTTTATCCTGACTGGAGTTTTGAACTCAAGCTAACCTCTAAATCCGAGTCCAGACATGGCTGTCAATTTACCTTACAGTGCTTAATGACTTCCTCCACCTCCACATTGAGAGACCAGGGACCAATTTGCTGCTCTGTGGCCTGAATAGTTTGCTGTGTGCATGTCTGTGGGCACTGCCCTTCCCGTGTGGGGAAAGCTCATTGGGAACAGGGGAATGCACAGGATTGCTGTAACTGACTACTGCAGAGTAGGAAATGCCTGCATTTTCCCTTTCTCCTTTGGAGTTCATAGAATGCTCTTGATGCAGGGTTCATGACCGTAACAGCCAGAGAGGAATTAAGCAACAGTTAAGTGCTTAATCAGCTTGAATTTCCCTAATGCTCAGGTGACTATTGGGAAAATGACAATAAAACAAATGCACTGGAAAATAACTGCCCCTTTGGTATATGATTTCTTACTCCAGGTTTTCATTTTTGTTAGTCTACTTCTCTATTTCCTTTTAACTTCCTCACCTGTCCCTCACTGTTTTTGCATAGTGTATGTGGTGAGAACACCTCCACCAAAAGGCCTAAATGTTTCTTGCAGTTACAACCTCCTCAGCTTTACTGGTGGTAGAGAACCTGGGGGATCTCGCTTGCCATCGCTGCCAGGGAATAAGCAGACACATGGTAGCACTTGCTGCTGAACACTCTGTCCTTGTGGCAGTGACTTGGTGAGAGGAGGGCAGTGGGTTGAGCCTGCTGGAGACTCGTTTTTGCAGAACACTTTACAAGCAGAAGCAGGAAAACTTGGCAGTGCTGCTGCTTAGACATATGATTAAAAATGCTTTCCTTTGCCTGCTTTCTCTCAATCCATTAGGGAGGAATTTGTCGAAGCCTACGTAAATTACATCTTCAACCTCTCCATCCAAGAGTGGTACACAGCCTTTTCTACTGGCTTCCTGAAAGTGTGTGGAGGGAAGGTTCTGGAACTCTTCCAGCCCACAGAGCTCAGGGCTATGATAGTTGGAAACAGTAACTACAACTGGGAAGAACTGGAGGAGGTAAAGCTTCCTTCTTGTACTATTTTTTATTTTGCACAGGTGCCAGGATTGTGCAGTTGCATGAGATGAGCATTAGTCTGTGTCAGGAGATGGAATAAGCCATGATGCGTTTTCTTTTTTTTTTTTGTGCTTCTTGTGCACCTTGCTGTCACTCACATGAAAAGTTTCTCACCATGCTGGCATGCTACAGATAAAGCTCAGGGAGGAAATTCAGGATGAGGAAGGACAAGGAGAAGGACTTCCATCTGCTTTATTTAGGGATGAAATCTATGACTGAAGGGAGGATCAAAGGATCTTCACCTATAGTAAAACTGCTCTGCACAAGGGCAAAAACTACACAAGGGTTCAAAGGGGAGTCTGGACACCCAGAAAGGGTTGTATCCTCTCAAAATCCATAGACCAGCAAGTCACTCACGGTGCAGAGTGTGTGATCCTGTTCATGAGTTCAGCCTGCAAAAAGGCACTCCAGAATTGCTCTCCACACGTGTAATTAGCTGACAAGCAGAAGGCTAATGTCTGTCTTCCTCACATTGTCAGGAGAGCCTTGCTGGGTGTTTGAGCCACACCATTGCCTATCACCCATCCTGTGTTCTCTTTCAAAGCTGTCAGGCACTGGTCTGGTGTCAGGTACTAGAAAAGATCAGGTCTAGGTGCTGCTTAGTCTTTGCTTTCTACTGCCAACTGAAAATGTGGTATTTTGGTTTTTACTAGAGCGCTATCTATAAGGGAGACTACACTGCCACACACCCCACTGTGAGAATGTTCTGGGAGACCTTCCACGCATTTCCCTTGGAAAAGAAGAAGAAATTTCTCTGTAAGTATCTTGCAGTGGTGCAGCATCTCCTGGAATTGAAAGACTCGGGTGGGAGTGGCTGCAGGATTTCATTGCATTGAGTTGGGTGATCCAGCGTGAGTGACAATATCTGCTAGTCAGAGCTGGGGTTTGCTTCTGTTGTGGTTTTTTTTCCTTCTGTCCTGGGTAGCTGGCTCTAGGTGGCCCTGCTTGAGCAGGGGGTTGGCCCTGAGGACCTCCAGAGGTCCCTTCAACCTCAGCCACTCAGATTCTGTGACTGCTGGAAAGATAAAGACCAGTGTTCATGCCTGGCACTGTCCTTGCTGTGCTGCAGCTCCCCTGGGAGCCAGCCAGCCCCTGCACGGAGTCCAGTCAGGGTTTCAGCCCCTCCAGGCAGGTGGGGCTGAACTTTGCCTGTGGGTGCAGCCCTGGTGGGAGGTCCCTCACCTATCCCACCTGCTGGCCTTCCTTGTGCCTCTCGCAGTGTTCCTGACGGGCAGCGACCGCATTCCCATCTACGGCATGTCCAGCCTGCGCATCATCATCCAGTCCACGCCCAGCGGGGAGCAGTACCTGCCCGTGGCCCACACCTGCTACAACCTGCTGGACCTGCCCAAGTACAGCAGCAAGGAGATCCTCAGTGCTCGCCTCATGCAGGCCATCGACCACTACGAGGGCTTCAGCTTGGCCTGCCCCCACGGGGCTGCCACAGACTCTGTGTGCTGAGCAAGAGAACGATGGGCTCAGGCTTTATTTTTGTAAGGGAATAGAGCTCAACCTTTTTTTTTTTTTCTTTTTTTTGTGGGGGGGTAAATATTAATAATAATAGAGATGATGCAGGCTCAGCCTGATGCCGCCAGCATTTTTGTGGGGCTTCAGCAGGGAGAGGCTCTTGCTTTGAATTTTCTCATCTGCTGAGCAAGACCAGTTCAGTGGGCATTTCTGTTGTTTCCCCTCCAACTTGACATCACTGCCCTCCTGGTAATTCCTTGTAGTTTGCTTTTATTGCCCCCATACACACACACTCTTACCTCTTCTTTTAATTCAGTTGAAATATTTTGATGTCCCTTGCATTTAGGGTATGGTGGAAACAGGATGAAATAGCGATCTCCTCTTTGAAAAGCTGTGATTTCCCCCATCCTTTTTTCCTCCCTTTTTAAATGCAAGCTGGTTCTTGCTTGCTTTGAATGGAAATATCTCCTCTGCCCTTTGGTCCTTGGTGGATGGTACTGGGCTGGGATGTCATTTTTGACCCCAGAGTGGTCCATTAGTGATGTTCTGTCTTTTTGGACCAGGATGTCTTATGGAAAATATGGTAGTTTACAGAGATTGGCTTGTTTTCCCTCACTTGTCTTGAATTTTGTTTTCAAGCTTTTCAAAGAACCCTCAGAATCCCTCTGGAGTGGGGTTTGTGTTCAGGTTTGTGGAAGGACAAGCCCTCCCTATCATAGTAGGCTTCTCTAAATGCCTGCCTCATGTTCTGTTTCTGTCCTGGGAGTTCTGCAGTCTGGGTGAGTGGGCAGCCCTCTTTTTCCATCCCAACAGCCCTGTTACTCCAACACAAGGTGAGGTGGCTGCTTTTACTGCTGCCACCTTTGTCCGGAGGAGCTGTGTGTGTGGGTGTGTGAGTGCAGGGGTGTGTGAGTGTGGGAGGTGTGTGCAATCTCTCCAGTCTCATCAGGTCAGGTCAGAGAAAGGAGTAGAAGATCCCCATTTGAATGATAGCCCCCTGTCTGGAGATTGGTTTGACCTTTGCAGTTAGGCTTACTTTTATTTTGCTGTTTGAGAACAGCCCTCTCACTTGGCAGCTGTTTTGCCAGGGGGCCTGAAGGACAATCTGTATGAATTAGACTGAAAATTTAGAAAAATCACTACCTAAATCTATCCTCTATGATTGGAGAGCTTTTGTCCTCTTTTCCTCAGTCTCACTGCCCCATTAAGTGAAGTTTGAATGATTTTTCTCCCTTCTCCCCTGCCATTTTTCAGATCTTGATGTAAATCTCATTTTAAGCCTAGGGTGGTTTTGACATTGACTTGTTATTAGGACATAGTATTTATGCACCATGTTCAATTTACAGTATTGAACTTTGCACCTCGTAACAAAAGGTTTTAGGCTTCTGGGTTTGGTTTTTTTTTTAAAGACACGCTGTGGGCTACATCGAGAGACCCCCAGCCTCTTTCTAATGCAGCATTGAAGACAAATATACAATTATATCAAATGTTTATTTTCGATGTGTGTGTACATAGTACAGTATTATGCAATAAATTTGATGTTTAATTCTGATGGAGTGGCTGCCTTTCCATGTCAGGAAGCAAAAGGTGTTCCAGGCACCAGCACTGCCACTCCCCCTGTCCTGTCTCAAACAGAGGGAAGTCCTCCACAGAAGAGCTTGGACTCGAGACCAGCCCTCCCTCATTCCATAAATGCATATGTGTTTAGACACATATATTGCACATATTTATTTATGTAGATGTATTTATGTATTTATTTAGGTAGATGGATCATATGTAGACACGGGAATATCCTCCTATATACAATGTAATGTGTGCACATTACTGTGTGCCCTGTTATTGTGTGAGGTCTAGCTACTGTTGTATCTAGTGTATATAGTCTATACTTTGTATTTAGTGTGTTGCGTTATTGTAGAGAACATGTGTTACACTACAGAGGTAAGTGTGTATATGTTTTATACATAAATGCAAAACGTGTGTATATTTATATTTATACATCACACATCTCTTTTCCTGTAACAAGTGTCAGCCCTGATCAGCTGAGGAGGAGGAGGAGGAGGCAGGAGAGGCCAGGGCAGTTGAGGACTTTGTAACCCACTTTATTGAGCTGAGCCATCTTTGGCTGCATCCCACACAACAGAAGCTGTCACCAAACACCTGCAGTCAAAACAGTCTTTTTTTTTTGTTTGTTTTATACAAAATACAAAGCATACACATAATGTTTTTCAATCCATTTATGTTTAAAAGGACACCGCTGATTCAGTTTAAAGTTGCTTACATAAATCATGTAAACAGAGACCTGAACCCAGAGTCACTGAGGTGCCTTTAGCTGGGGAATGCATTCCCAATGCTTTTGTACACCAAATGCATTCTGAAAAAAATGAATTATTAACAATTTTTTTTTTTCAGTCAGGCACCCACACCCACCCTGGTACTGGATTCTGCACTCAGCCAACCCAAGTATTTGCTATACACCAAGTTATTTGCAAAACTATGTATTGTTTGATGTATGTACATATCCATTATTGCAGGAGTCAGTTTCCTGCATGCAGGTGTCCAAAGGAAGCACGAGGATCATCACTTGCTGACAATGCAAGGTCCAGCAAGTGTTCCACTCTCCATGCTGTGAGCGGCCATGCAGGTTGGTGAAACTTGGCTCTCCAAGAGCTGGAGATGTCAATTCATTCCAATCTCCAAGGGCAAGAGCTTTTTCCATGAATCTTCTAAATGTTGGGCACCAAGACATGCAGTGGAGGTGTGGGGTGGGCTGTCCAGTTTGGATTCTCAGAGCAAATTCCTGTGTCTTCCACCCCAAGCAAAAGGCCTCTGACACCAAATGCTGTGGCAGTCAAAGGCACCACAACCTTAGTGAACACCTGAGGAAGAAACAGGAGGAGCACAGGAAATCCTGCTCAGCCATCAGCACCATTATGCTACACCAGGCCCACTCTGCCCCATTTAGTCCTCTTCTACCACCTGTGCATTACTTTGTACTTCTCCAGGTATTGGAAGCCCTGCAGACTTTGTTTTTTTATTCAAACTGTTAACAGTTTTGGTCTGGTTGCCCAGCTCTCACCTTGGCAGCAGCAGTCAATCACTGACTTGCAAACAGCTCCAAAGATGGCTCCTCGGGCTGGAGGGTGACTGGCAGCACTTACCCTCTGAAACTTGCACACACCAAAAATAATAACCAATGTATCAGCAGAATGATGAAAAGAAAAATGCTTTAATTTCACTGCCATTAACAGAAACATCCATTATTCAACTGTTTACTCAGGAGTAAACAGACTAAAACCAAATGCAACTTGTTAGAATGATAAGTTTTCCCTCTATCTTTCACTCCTGCAGTCTTATTTTGTGCTCAACCTGTTCATGGCCAGCATTTACATTTTAATGGTTTATTATACCACAATGTGGTAACACAGACACGTGTCTGAGGTGGCCCCTGTGGATGGGAAGCTCAACAGACCCTACTGCCATCCCACAGCAGACAGCTTTGTTCTAGTGACATGGAAAGAGGTTGTCTTACACTAAACAGCTTATTTATATCACATAAAGTACAGTTTTGTACAGTACTTCACACCTTTTAAAAAGCACAGTCTTGTATTTAATGTTTTACAGTCAATGATCATTGATATTGGCACACACAAATCATCAAACAAAAATGCACAGCTGTTGCTTGGACTGACTTAGTGTGGTGGGGCAAACGTAATTTCTGGCTATTGGTGGTCAGTGGAAGTCAAATCATCTGTGGGAGATAAAGACAACATTTTAGTGTTCAGGAGTCCTCCTCCTGCTCAGGTTTGGGAGAGGGGAGTCACAGCATCTGCAAATCCAGGACAAAGTTCAGCACTGGTACATGTATTTCCATTACTGGAATTTTAAAATTCACTTCTCTCTGATAATCTTTTCTAGCAGTTCCCTTCACAAGAAGGCAGTTGAAGTTTTGCTTTGTTTTTGCCATAGGAAAGGACTTGAACAGCTCAAAAAGAGAGATGGCTAGGTGTATTTCCTTTTTTTTTCTTTTTCCTTTTAATGTACAATCTCCATTGATAGGTTTTGTTACTTTTAGTTTTCAAAGTTCAAAAATAAAAGCTCTCTAAAGTGCATAACTGTACTTAGATTTCATAGAAACTATCTGAAATCCTAGCAATATACCATGTAAACAGCAATAACTAAGCATCAGAAAATGCTACAATCTCATCAGTTTAAAAATAAAATGAACTGTTCCCTACATACCATTTATCAAGATTTGTCAGGGGAAAAGCCCAGCTGTTGGGGGTGTCTTGGGTTGCAATGCAAAATGTAACCAAAAGTATGTATTCTATCACCATCTGTTGGAACCAGGTGGGGCAGTGTTTTTTATCTCTTCCATAACCCATCCTTCTAACTCTGGGGGAGGGGGGGGGTATCTTCTGCTAATGGGC
>VZTT01031180.1:1321-19508 GCA_013400855.1 Buphagus erythrorhynchus | reverse complement strand
ATCCTGATCGCAGCAAATTTGCAAAGATTAAGCTTCATTTTACAATAGCAACGTGTTCATGAAAACTGCAGGCACAGGTTTCTGTTTGAAGTATACAGAATACTTCTATGGCTAAAGTTTGCCTAGAAGTTAGCTTTGTCCAGCTGAGGACATTTGGTTTTAAGCTCCTATTATCTGTGTGAATATTGTTTTATTTGGGAATTTTCTTTTTTGTAACCTGTGTTTAAATAGTATTCTATTCTGTCTTTCCTTAACAGGGTATAATATCTGACCTATTTCCTGGAGTGGTTCTTCCTACACCAGACTATGACCTATTTATCAAGGCACTAACTGAAAATATTGAAAAATTGAATCTTCAACCAGTGCCATGGTTCATTGGAAAAATTATTCAGGTTTATTTTCACATACTTCTGGGGAAGAAAAGCATGAGAGCAGAAGCACTCTTCATTCACTGTCTGTGTTGTGATGAATAGCTAATAGTTTCCTTACCATTAATGGACTATTATAAATGGGGTATTTTTACTGAGTAGAAATCATGGAATAAAAGCCTACTTTGGTCATAGTGATTTTGTAATTCAGACAGTCTGTGAAGGAGCTGATGTGTGCAGCCACATTGCAGGGCTTGTGCTTCAGGATAGAAAATTAAACTGAATCTGTTACTAACTGAGGCAGTGTAGCCTAGTGAACAGAATGCTGGACTGGGAGTCAGGCTCTATTCCCAGTTCTGTTCAGTCTCCTTGAGAAGTATTGAAAGAGGTGACGTTGCTTATGCTTCACTTACAGCCCTGTGTTCTCACTGCCTGCCATTTACTAGTAGTGGGGACCTGTTAAACAATACTTAACCTTTTTTCTTTGCAGCCTAGTACAGGGTAATGGCAAGGGTAAAAATGTGTGGCCTAGGCCAGGGTCATCAGTGGCCTCTCCAGCAGCAGTTCAGACTTCATGGCTTATGTTCAAACTTTCCTTATGCTGCTTTCCAAACCTTACTATATCTTTCATTTAAAAATGGTTTCAGTAAGAGTTGCCCTCTGATTTGGATTAAGGCTTTGGTCAGCCAGCAGAGTGCAGAGATTTGTTTGTGTCACATCTGAATGCAGGAGGGAGATTTCCATTTTCATTCACATAGCACGAAACACTTGCTTTTGTGCCATGTTAAGGGTTAACTCTCCTGTCACTGGCAGCTGTATGAAATGATGCTGGTGCGCCATGGTTTCATGATTGTTGGAGAACCTATGAGTGGGAAGACCAGTTCATACAAAGTGCTGGCTGGAGCCCTGGCTGATTTGTGTGCAGGTAACATTGTCCAGCCACAAGCTTCTCATTAAATGAAGTCAATTCTATTGCTGTTATTTTTCCTTTGCTGAGATATGCCCAGGTTGTTAATTGTCCTATATTCTTCTTTCTTGACATCAGAATGCCTATTAATTGAACTATTTTTGTCTGGTATATTTGTCTGATAGTATTTTTGTCTACATCTAATGGATCAGTAAGCCATACTAATGTGTTAATGCTTTTCTGAATTTTGTTAGGCATTTTATTTGTGCATAATTCTTTTGAAAAAATTAGCTCTGATGGGATATTGTAAGTAGCTCCCATAAATATATGAAATCTATGCTGCACAGCTTTTTCTTTTTCCCATGTTTTTTTTTTTTATAGCAGACTTTTTGCTTGCCTTGTACAAGTAAGGGAATTTCTTATTTACTGCTACCTAGATGCCAATTATCTGGGGTTTTTTGCTTTGAGCAGCTAGAGTAGGATCCTCAAGAATCATCTTGTTCAGCTGTTGAATTAAACTAACCTATCAAATTCTCAAGCTCATGCATTTGCCTTTTTGCACAGCGAATGCCATGGATGAATTTGCTGTTGAATACAAAGTTATTAATCCCAAAGCCATTACTATGGGGCAGTTGTATGGCAGTTTTGATCCTGTAAGTCACGAGTGGTCAGATGGAATTCTTGCAAAGGCCTTCAGGGAACAAGCATCTTCTACCACAGACGATCGCAAGTGGATTATTTTTGATGGCCCCGTGGATGCAGTTTGGATAGAGAACATGAACACTGTGCTGGATGATAATAAAAAGGTAGCTTAATTTTTGCCCATAACCTTGTCTTTGAATAAATGTACTTAATTTTAGTAGTAGCAATATTGTTATTACATTAGTCAAGGGAGGTGTGAAATTCGGGAAGGGCTGATGTGCCTAAAAGCACTGCTTTATTTCCCCAGTTGTATGAATGGGTTTAGATGGTATTAGATAATATTAACCCATTACTTCTCCCTAGAAGCCTTGACTTGCTCCTTCTTTGTTGAAATTAGGTTGATCATTGAGGCTTTTTTATTGACCCTTCTATGAAACTCAAATGCATGGACTCAGTTCTGTGACTGAAAACTGAACTTGCCTAAATTACCTTGAGAATAAATGAATTTTTAAAAAGCTGCAGGTCATAACTGCTTTTTCTTGCAGAGTTACTTAAAGTTAGAACATTGTTCTCTGTGTCTCTGCAAGCCTTACAGTAAGACATGGCAAAGTTGAGACAAGGTCATAAAATACCATGTATTGTAGAGATACAAATGAATGAATGAGGAGTGACACTAAGTGGAATGTTCAGTGATTTTATGACAGACATTGCTTTGACTGTACGATGAGCTCTGACATGATGAAACCATGTTTATGTGATGCTCTTCTTCCAGTTATGCTTAATGAGTGGTGAAATAATTCAGATGAGCTCAAAAATGAGTTTAATCTTTGAGCCGGCGGACTTAGAGCAGGCATCTCCAGCAACTGTCAGCAGGTAATGTGAGAGCATTCAAGCTTGAACTGTCCCACCTTGCACATGTATGCCTCTACCATAGGTGTTTGTTCTTCCCAGGTGTGGTATGATTTATATGGACCCACAACAGTTAGGTTGGAAGCCGCTGAAGGATTCCTACATGAACACTCTGCCTCCAAACCTGCAGGAAGAACACCGAGAGCTGGTGCGAGACTTCATTTTTTGCACAGGTCTAATTTAGAAGATTAACTATAAGGTGACATTCAGAGTTTGCCCACTTGAAGGCAGGCATGCAGAATCCAATTTTTTTTATTATTACTTTTAACAGTTTACTCTTCAAAGCCTTTTTCACCTCATTGCTTGTATGAAGGAGAGCTTTGTGCTGTGTATTGTACTATGTTTTCTGTAGATGCAAATAAAAATAGGTGTTGGTGAGAATCAGCTTTTAATGAAAATTTAAAATCCCTATTATTGAGCATTAAAATCTAGTAAAATAATTGGAATAATATTAGGATTGGAGCTGTAGAAAACTTATTTATCTGATTTGAGAAGACTCCCTTTGAGTTTTTGCAGGAAATTAGAATCAAATTCCAAAGAAGTACCAAAACTAGAAGAGGTCTTTATTTATAGTTTTCTTAGTTCATCAGAGTAAAATAATTATTCCTTAACCAACAGATAGCCTGACCCTTTAGTGCATCTCCTTGAGTACTAGTCCGTGGGAAAAGGGTAGGTCATGATTTCTGTCCTGTTTTCCAGTTTGAGTTGTTGCCTAAGCAAGACAGGTGTCTCTCTAGGCTGAGCTTCTGCTCTGTTGGCTGAGTTAGTAACTGAGTAACAGAATTCCCACTGAAAACTTCTCTGCGGTAAAATCAACTTGTTTTCACCATCAGATAGTGATGGTGTGACTTGTGAACATTTCAGTACTGCCTCACAAGGGCCCTTTCCTGATCTCTCTGCCAACCTGGAAAATTTCTGATGCCTTATGTTTGACTGAGGGTGGATTACCTGAGGGGACAGTGGGGAGTATGGCAAGTCCTGCATTGTCACACAGCTATTTCCTTTTCTCCTGGTAGGTCAATAACTTGTTTATGTGGCTAGTCGAGCCCTGTTTAGATTTTATTGACCATCATTGCAAAGTCATTGTAAAAACGTCCTCTATTCACCTGAGTTACAGCTTAATGAAACTGTATTCTTCTCTGCTTGGTAAGTACCCTAAGCTGCCTGGGTTTTATTTCAATTTTTCTTTTTTTTTCCCTGCCTTGTCCCAGGACAAAATGCAGGTTATAAGATGCAAGGAAATGCCAAAGGAATTGCTTACTGTTGAGTTCATATAGCACAGTCAGTGATCTGACTATCAGTATTATTAATAGTTCTTTGAATACAGAGCTTTCACATTTGGAAACTGGTGTCATTACAAAAATGAACATGATCTTTTGAGTATGTTCTGTGTTTTGCTTACTGTTTGCTACCATCTGAACAAAAGAGTTAGTACTCTTTCTAAATATTTATCTTCTAATTTAATTTTTATTTGTAAACAGTATTTTATACAGACAAGATCCTCCTTTTGTAGATTGGCTTCTTTCCACTGAAGACAGTGCTGTAGTTTTGTCTCAGGATGCTTTTGCAAAAATGCATTTTGAATTGGGATTTATAGTTATTACTGGCATTTAACTAAAATTCAAAATATGTATTTTAGATGAAATAAAGGAATCTGATGAAGAGGACAGTGAAACCATGTCTGCTCAGCAAATCACCTCGTGGCTGCAGGCCCTTTTCCTTTTTGCTTTGGTGTGGACAATTGGAGGGATCATTGATGCAAACAGCAGAAGAAAATTTGATTCATTTTACCGCAACTTGCTCAATGGAATGAATGAGGAAAATCCACGCCCTAAAAACGTGAAGCTTAACAAAAACAATATCTTCCCAGAAAAAGGTGCTTCTTCATAACTGTGCTTGCTTGGCCTTTTATAAAGCAGTAAGAAAACTTGGCACTTAGTGTGCCTGGCAGATGTTATGACTGCAGCAAAGCCACCATCTGCCAGCCCTTGGGCTGCACAGTTGGGTGCCCTTTCCTGGCTCTTTTAACCAGGAGTAGCATATGCCTCCTGTTGTACTCAAACACTGTGGCTGAATCTGACCTAAAATCATTTGGTGATGATAATGGCAGTGGGGGGTGGGACTAGGGGGCTGGAGTGTATCTTGTGTACTAGAAAGCTTCCATTATTTCACAGTTTTGGAAATCTCACACTAAAATTACTGAAGTTTATTTTTATAATTTAATCAGTGGGTTTTCCTATGTTATGTTTTTCAATTAACAGGGAGTGTTTATGATTTCTATTTTAACAAGCATGGCCACGGGCATTGGAACATGTGGACAGACTACATCACAAAGGAAGAACAAGTTATCGACCCAGGGGCTAAGGTGCACATTGGTATCTTTATTATGGAACGTAATTATTTGACTAAATGACTTAGAGGTATAAATAACTATATGAGGCTGTTTGATGATTGATTTGTAACATTTCATTAGTCTCTGTGAGCTCCCTTTCATGCTTTTGTCTCAATTCTGGTACCACTAACACTGGAAGTTCAGCACTGCAGGTGCACATGGAACCCTGAGGTTGCCTGGTGGTTAAAATTTGGGTTCTGTTTTGTTCTCTAACAGCATTTGATGTTAGGGAAACCATGGTGGGAAAAAGCCAAAGCCTGAATTTCCATTCCTTCATTTCTCTTTTCAGTGGTTGATCTCATGATATTGTAATATAAATTACTTAGAGAAAGCAAGCAAACAGACTTATTACTACTTTGGGATGTGGGGAATAGTACTGAGAGTCCTGGATGCCCTCCATTTCCAAATAGGGCACTCAGATTTTGATGGCAGCTTTGAACTGAGTGGAAGGGAAGCACAGCAGAGATCTGCAGATGAAATTTCAAGATAACTTGTTTAACTTTTCATTCCACTGTAGTTGCAATTGTCTTGTCTATTAAGTACATGAGAGATGTAAGATTACATTTCATTCTGCTGCTGAAAATCTTTTCTTGATATCAAATCCACAGCTGCTAATTATAAGTAAAAGTAAGGAAGAGAAAAAAATAATTTCCATACCAGTGTTGCTTTCCCTTTGCCCAGTAGGGGAACAGAACTAGGTCATACTTAACTCTGTAGTTCTCCAGACTTCATATAATGTCTGTGAACCATCATATAGATAATTCTGGTTGTGCTACTGACTGTATAAACCCTGATCAAGAAGTAGGGCCATACTATCTACTAGAACCTTGTTATAGCTTAGGTTTTCAGACAATATAATTTGTTAAAAATGCATTTGTGCTGCAGGGTTCCTGTAGTTGCTTGCAGATATTCATATTGATTAAGGTATTAGATGTTTGATTTTCATGTTTTATTTTACTTTCCTGCGTAACAGGTATCTGAGCTGATCATTCCAACAATGGAAACTGCCAGACAAATGTTTTTTCTTAAAACATATGTGGAGCATAGTGTCCCTTTGCTTTTTGTGGGTCCCACTGGCACTGGAAAAACAGCAATAACAAACAATTTTCTACTAAAACTTCCAAAGGAAAAATACATCCCGAGTTTCATCAACTTCTCTGCAAGAACCTCTGCTAACCAGACCCAGGATATTATTATGTCCAAGCTGGACAGAAGAAGAAGAGGATTATTTGGACCTCCAGCAGGGAAAGAAGCTATAATTTTTGTGGGTAAGACATATTTTTCATTTTTAAAAATAATTTTCATTCTGGCTTTAGGCAAAGGAAGTGGTTTACCGAAACTAGTAAATTTGGATTGCCTCAGTGCTTTTTTCAGGCATCCAGAGAATCCTAGAATCTCCTGAGTTGGAAGGGACCCACAGAGATCATTGAAGAATTAGCACTGCCCTTGCTGAGAGGTTGAAGTGATGGTTGTTTTCAGAATTCTTAGAGTTGAAGTGGGACATGACATGAAACAAAATAAAATCACCAGTCACGCTAAGTTAAGCCATCACCCCTAATTATGCCAGTGAGGTGTAATGGTATTTGATTTTGGTTAGTTCAATGGGAAGCAGGAATAACAACACACAGCCTTTTTCTACCTCTTGTTCAGTTATTTTTCCTTCTTAGAAGAAAACTGAATTCCTAAACACTGAGGTTTTTTACTCAATGTCTGTATTCTCTGTAGATGACCTAAACATGCCTGAAAAGGAAGTGTATGGAGCCCAGCCAGCTATTGAGCTTCTCAGGCAATGGATTGATCATGGGCACTGGTACGACAGGAAAGATGCATCCCACATCAGTATCATAGATGTCCTGCTGGTCACAGCTATGGGTCCCCCTGGGGGAGGCAGGAATGACATTACAGGTAGGAAATACATTACTGTGGCCAGTGGTTATCTAGCTGACTGAAGTTAAGGAGTAGGTTCAGGTTTGCTGATGGCAAATTCAACATTTATCTGTGACTGCTGGATCTACAGGTGCATTCACTGAGTGGGTCATTCCAAGTACAGGTCTGTTATGTTCAAGTTCAAATCTGTACCTTTGCCAGAGGGAGTTTAATCAACATTAGAAACATGTTTTTAGTTTTGATTAAACTGTGAATGACAGAAGTTATTCTAAAATTAACAATGGAGATTATTTCCGTCTTCTATTCTTTGGAAAAGGGAGGGAATACATCTGCTTGCCATGTCTCTGGCAAGTCTCTTCTGAAGTTCTATCTCCTGCTGCTAAGGTAGGCTGTCTGCATTTATTTACAAGAATGTTACCTACAAATCCATGATTCCTGTTACAACACCATAAGGGAGGTTCTATTTTCTAATGAAAAAAATTACATAAATAAAAGCCCTAATATATCTGCAGCTACATTACTATAGGCTATATACAGCTGCATTGTTATAAGGCACTTCATGCTACTTTGCTTCTTATAAACATTATGATACAGATATAACTATATGTGTTCTGAGGAGGCTTTATGAAAATAACTCTTCTGATAGAGCTAAATTTCTAAAATTTACTCATGTATAGACTGATTCTTTTTAGGTGAAAGCCAATAACAAGGTACTTGACTTTGTGAAGTTTTTATTGTGTCATATCATAATCAAGAACGCTGAGGTGAGCTGAAATTTTTAATTGGGTAATAGTGACCTTGTAATGGAGATTCATGTTTTACATATTCAAAACAGTTGTTTTAAGTTAAATACTGATAGAAAATGTAAACCAGTTTATATTTCTTGTGCTTCACTGGTAGGGCAAAAATTTGCCAGAAACAAAATCAAGAACCTGGTGCCAGATTCAAATGTTGTTTTTAGTGACAGTCCAATCTAGAAGATGCTAGCTGAAAGGTGGAAAAATATTTGAACATTTAAATCTCTCTTCATCCTCTGTGTGTGTTACAGGACGCTTCACACGGCACTTGAATATTGTCTCTATCTGTGCTTTCAATGATGACATTTTAACCAAGATTTTTACTGCAGTTACTGACTGGCACTTCAGCAAAGGCTTTGATGCTTCATTTCTCAGGTAATGGGATCTATTTCCTGTAGCACCTTTGTTGTCTTTTCCCTGTGATTTATCTGCAGAAGTTAAAATTGTATTTCTTTTCCTTCTTAAGGCTGGGTAAGATGATGGTCCAAGCGACATCAGCGATTTATAAATTGGCAGTTGATAATTTTCTCCCAACTCCTTCAAAATCCCACTATGTCTTTAATCTACGGGATTTTTCCAGGGTTATTAAAGGAGTTCTGCTCTGTCCACACACTCATTTGCAAGTAAGTTGTAGTTTAATTATATGTATGTAAGAGAGAGCAGTGAAAAAAGTAAATTATTTTTATAATACATGAACTATGATTTCAATAAATTTACAGGGTTTAAGATCAGAATAGTCCCTGAATTCCTTGTTATGTATTTTCTGTCTGTCTCTGAGGGAGAGAGCTGTCATTTTGTTAATACAATTTGATTTGATTCAGTAGAGAAAAATGCTTTGACATGAGAGTCCCAGTTTGTGTTGGCAGGAAGGACAAGATGGTAACTAGGTGAGGAATCCAGTAAAGTTAGCAGATGCTGGGCCATGTGCTGAATGGCTTGGGATTGAAAGATTCCCACTGAGTTTAGTACAAGGTATAGCAGGGTCCAGATGGACATTTCTAACCTTTTCTTTTTGAACAAATCCTGCCTGAGCTATATTTACCCATTCTTTTGTATTTACATTTTCAGGATGGAGATAAACTGATCAGACTTTGGGTTCATGAGGTTTACAGAGTTTTCTATGATCGCTTGGTTGATGAGGACGACAAGAATGTTTTCTTTCAGATGGTACAAGAGACAACATTAAATAGCTTCAAGCAGAACTTCAATAAGGTATTTTTGGGTAATGTGCTGGAACCAAGATGATATTGATGCATTTTCAGAAATACTTAAACATTGAGATTAAACCAGTATTGGAGACATTTTGCAATATTTTGATCAGTGAACTTAAAAAGTATGGACAATCTTCTATTCAGCATCGAGTATTCATATCAGAATGATTCATTGCTTCTGAGGGATTCTGTGTTGGTACAGAGGACCAACTGGAATGGAATAAATTTCTTGCACAGCATTTATCTATGCTTTTACCCAAGATAACTATTTGGATGATCTGATGGGTGTAGTGGGTACCTTCCTGAGAAGCCTTCTTAGAACTAGGCTTATATTTGACAGCAGTATCTCTGTGTGAGGTATGCATATGTGGAAACCTGCATGCCAGCCTACAGTATTATTTTGCAGACCAAGGCTGTAACTAGAACAGTGAAAAACAGTGCTTTCTGCAGTATTAATGCTATGTAGATAAGGATTATTACGACTTTAAGGAAAATAATTCTCTAATATCTAGAATTATTGGTTGATTCTTGTCTTTTTCCTAGGTACTGAGTCATCTCTCACCTACTGGGAAAGTCACTGATGATAATATTCGCAGCCTGTTCTTTGGAGACTATATAAAGCCGAGCAGTTCTGTCAAAATTTATGATGAGATCACAGACTTAAAGCAGCTGACAAGCGTGATGGAATTCTACCTTGAGGAATACAACAATATCAGCAAGGCCCCGATGTCCCTGGTGTTGTTCCAGTTTGCTATTGAGCACATCTCGAGGATATGCAGGGTCCTGAAACAGGATAATGGACACCTGCTGTTGGTGGGCGTTGGCGGGAGCGGCCGGCAAAGCGCCACCAAGCTCGCCACCTTCATGAATTCCTTTGAGCTCTTCCAGATTGAAATTACCAAGTCCTATGGCATCAGTGAATGGAGAGATGATATTAAACAAGTCATGCTGAAAGCAGGTGTTGGTAACAACAATATGTCCTTTTTGTTCTGCGATAATCAAATAAAGGATGAATCATTTGTAGAAGATATCAACATGCTTTTAAATACTGGGGATGTGCCTAATATCTTTGCAGCAGATGAGAAAGCTGAAATTGTTGAGAAAATGCAAAGTGCAGCAAGGATGGAGAACAAGAAAATTGAAGCTACACCCCTTGCTATGTACAGTTTCTTTATTGAAAGGGTGAAGAAAAATTTGCATATTTGCTTAGGTCTGTATACAGTGCATTGTTTCTTAGAATATTTTTATTTAGGTTTATTTGTTTTTCTGCTTTCTAACTGCAAAGAAACTTAGATAACAATCATGTTGTTATTTTTGCAGCCATGAGTCCTATTGGAGATGCATTTCGGAATCGATTACGGATGTTCCCTTCACTGATAAACTGCTGCACCATTGATTGGTTCCAAACCTGGCCTACAGATGCTTTGGAAATGGTTGCTAACAAGTTTTTAGAGGATATTGAGCTCAAAGATGACATTAGAAAAGAGTATGAGTTTATCTCTCAAGAGACATATGAAGCAAAAGTTTGTTCCCCTGCCCCTCGTGCCCCCAGTGTATTTGATCTGTCCTTATAAATGGACAAAGCAAAGCCAACTCTGGGATTTCAGAGCAAGTCAAAGCTACTGAGACATATGTATCTGATGTTTCTGAAAATCAGGGCACTCTTCGAGGAGTCCAGAATATTTCTAATAATGGGGGATATACATTTCTACCTTCCCTAACACTAATATGACTTCATAAGCCTAGAGTAATTTTTTGAGAGTTGACATAAAGACAGACTGTATTTTCAAAGTAATGTGGAAAATTTTTCCCTAGGGTTGTGTCAGTGTGCAAATATTTCCAAGAAAGTGTGAGAGAACTCTCTGCTGGCTACTACGCTACGCTGCGCAGACACAACTACGTGACACCAACTTCCTACGTGGAACTGATTCTCACCTTCAAGACCCTGCTGAATAGAAAAAGGGAAGAAGTTGACATGATGAGGACTCGTTATCTTGTGGGACTTGAAAAGCTTGAATTTGCTTCTTCACAAGTAAGTTTCAGATGAAATTGCTGAATATATGCCATATGCATACTTCAGTGTGGGGTCTGTATGGTTGAAACTTATAAAAATAAAACTTATTAATTTGTTCCTCACTATATTCATGATGTTATTGATAGTTTTCTATAGAAAGCCAGTAGAAAAATTTAGATTTCTGCTTAGTAAGTTGAGGAAACTGTGGTCTCTGCGTTTGGATTATAGCTCTCAATAGAAAACAAAATTAAAATTATTATTCATTTTTATTCATTATTCATTAAATGTTGAAGGAATAAACATTAAAAATTTCATTATTTTCTGAAAACCTTGTATGGAGAATCCACCTCAGCATTCTAGTATCTATTATCCTTTTCAAAATAGGGGAGAAATTGAAAAACATTGTAAAACAATATTAAACATTAATTCCTGAGTAGATTCCAAGTAGGAAATTGGTCAGGTTCCAGATAAATAATTCCTTTTTCAACCCATGTGATCTAGGGATTGATCTTTCCAAGATACAAACTAAAGGGGCTTCTAGATACTTGCTGGATGAAGAAGATCCAGTTTGCAACTGTTGCTGTCACTAATTCTGTGTTCCATTCCAGGTTTCTTTCGGATTTTGTTTTCTATCTATGCACTAAAGGACTATTTGGACTTTCATTATCTGAAAGTGACTGTGAGGAAAAAATAGAATTAATCAATATATTTCTTATTATTGACATTAATTAATCTTAAAAAAGCAAGTATATTGCATAGATGATGATGAATATACCTTTAAAAATCTAATCAGTTAAATGAAATAGCTCTTAGTAAAAATAAACTAGAGAACTATTAATTCTTTAGATCAAATGTCCTTTTTTAGATTCTATTACTATAGGGTCTTCCAATCTTTATTCCTAAGATATCAAGATATGAAATGCACACAATGTTTGCACAGATTTTTTCTTGATTTCCTGTTGTATTCATCAGGTTGCAGACATGCAGAAAGAACTGACTGACCTTCAGCCTGAACTGATTAAAACGTCTGCAGAAACAGATAAAATGATGGTCAAGATTGAAAAGGAAACAGTTGAAGTAGATGCAAAAAAGGCAATAGTATCGGCAGATGAAAAAGAGGCCAATGACGCAGCTGCTGTTGCCCAGGGTATTAAGGTAAGAGCACAAGGGTTTGAGCCTGGAGCACAATGGGTTCCAAGCAAATGGGAGCTGTGATGATGTGATGATGTGTTAATGGGGTGAGCCAAGCTCTTAAAGTAACAAAATTGCAGATGATGAATGACACACTCCTAATATAAACACAGTAAATTTGGGCTGTTTGGAGTCTGACTGCATCTCACAGTCCTGCATAACTTCCCTTCCTAGTTCATGTTCCAAAAGCTGTATAGCTCTTATTTCTCTACTAGTATATTTTCATTTTCAACAGATTGAATAATGAGTTTATACTATTTCCAGGCCCAAAGACAGTTAATTTAAAGTTAGCTGAGGTAATTTGGCATATGCTGCATGTAGTCCTGTTAGGCATAACTTTGGAGATAATGCCATAGCCAGACGTCAGTAACACAGATTTTCCTGTGAGAAGCTTCAAGATTCCTCAAAATTTTTTCTGTAACTAGCTGGAAATGTCCTAATGTTATTTAATATGGATAACTGCTGAGATCAGAGTATATGATAAAGACTTTAAGCTGCACAATATCCATTTTTCACTGTAAGATTTAACTAAGAACAACTGTATCTAATCTTTATTTTAATTCTCATTGCTAAACCAGAGAGACTTTGATCTTGAAAGCTTGTCTGACTTTTTCAACTATCAGTTCAGTTTATGAAATTTACTCATTTATCTACAAACCTTCCCTCTGTAAACTGTGCAGTCAAATTGTGAAAGTAGTTTTCTGTTCTAGAAACACAATATTGTGAGAGTCTATTTAATGGGTACTGACCAAGAGAAAAGGTTCTGCGAGGCTGTGCTGCAGTGTGGTGATGCCTGAAGGCCTGGCATTGTCTGAGGGTTTACAGCTTCCTGCCCAATGTCTTAACAGGATGAATGTGAAGCAGACCTTGCAGAGGCTCTGCCAGCTCTGGCTGCAGCAGAGGCAGCTCTTAACACCCTGAATCCTTCTGACATCACTCTGGTGAAATCCATGCAGAATCCACCTGGTCCTGTCAAGCTCGTCATGGAGAGTATCTGTATCATGAGGTCAATTAAACCAGAGAGGAAACCCGACCCCAGTGGCAGCGGTAATGACACAGCTTTTGTTTTCCCTGCCCCAGGAATGCGTGGGTGCTTCTGGCATGAATGCAGCTGTGTGCACTGGAGGTGCATTTTGCTGGCAGTGACAAGTACACTGAGTAGTAAAGGGCTGCTTTTGCCTTGCTAACATACTGCCCTTGCCTGACACTGTTGTACAAGCTTTGTAAATATGATCCCAGTCACCAGCACAAAGTTATCTCTTCAACTTACTTTAACCCAACCTTGAGATTTGCATTGCCTTGAGGAACTCTGGGCGCTGGAGATATGCTGTGCCCCATCTGCCTGTGTTTCCCCTTGTAATCCCTGCTTCCAAACTATCAGTTATGCTGGGAGAGGGAATTCTAGTTATACCTCTGCCATAGGTGATTATTCTAACAATATTTTTCTGTGTGGTTGAATGCTGTTATTGTGGGATTGCACAGGATTTGCAAGGTAGGAAAGAGACCTTTATCTTTCACTTTTCTTCTACCAATACAGTTCAACCCTTCATAATTAAAAATAAGAATTATATAAATACCTTTCATCCAAAATGGTCTTATCTGGATTAAGAAGGAATACTTCCACAGTTACTGATTTATCGCATAGACAATGATAAGAAAGACTGTATAGTAATTTGTTTCCCTTAATGTGCTTGGTTGATTTAGAATTAATATACAGTTAATAAATATGACTTTGGTTAATGATGCTGAAGGTCCTGTCTGAATTCCTTTAGGTAATCATTTTCCCAAACTATTTAATAATCTTTGCATAATAAAATTCCACTGCAATATAATTGATGTTAATTCTTCATATATGTTTCAAAGTATTTTTTCAGTTTGAACATGCATATATTGAGCCTGATTTTAGTCTTATTTGCATTTTAGGTAAAATGATTGAAGACTTCTGGGGGCCAGCTAAAAAACTTCTTTCAGATATTAAGTTCCTTGACAGATTAAAGTCATTTGACAAGGATAACATTCCTCCTCCTATAATGAAGAAAATTAGAGACAAGTTTATGAATCATCCAGATTTTCAGCCAGAGGTTGTAAAAAATGTCTCATCTGCCTGTGAAGGCCTTTGCAAGTGGGTGCGAGCCATGGAGGTGTATGACCGTGTTCAGAAAGTGGTTGCCCCAAAGCGCGAGCGTTTGCAGGCGGCTGAAGCAGCACTGGACGTTCAAATGCAGAAGCTGCAAGTGAAACAAGCAGAACTTAAGGAGGTTGTTGATCGCCTTCAAGCTTTGCAAGATGAGTTTGATGAAATGAATAACCGGAAGAGAGACTTAGAGAATAATATTGAACGTTGTTCACAGAAGCTTGTGAGAGCTGAGCAGCTGATCAGTGGTCTGGGTGGAGAGAAGGAGAGGTGGACAGAAGCTGCACAGTTATTAGGATTTCAGTACATAGACCTAGTAGGGGATGTGTTGTTGTCATCAGGAACTGTGGCTTATTTGGGAGCCTTTACAGTCGATTATCGCCTAAAATGTCAAAAGCAGTGGCAGGATCTGTGCATTGAAAAGAACATTCCGTGCTCCAGTGATTTTAGCTTAAGCAATACATTAGGGGATCCAGTCAAAATCCGTGCATGGCAGATTGCTGGATTGCCAGTTGATTCTTTTTCCATTGACAATGGTGTAATTGTTTCTAACTCAAGAAGATGGGCTTTGATGATAGATCCTCAAAGGCAAGCTAACAAGTGGATAAAAAATATGGAGAAAAGTAACAAGCTGGCAGTTATCAAATTATCTGACACACATTATGTGAGGACATTAGAAACTGCTCTTCAGCTTGGAACACCAGTCTTGCTAGAAAATATTGGTGAAGAATTAGATGCTTTCTTAGAACCTATTTTATTAAAGCAAACATTCAAACAACAAGGAGTAGAATACATGAAATTAGGGGAAAATATAATTGAATATTCAAGAGACTTCAGGTTTTACATGACAACCCACTTAAGAAACCCTCATTATTATCCTGAAGTGGCTGTGAAAGTCTGTCTCCTCAATTTCATGATTACACCTTTGGGTCTTCAGGACCAGCTTCTTGGAATTGTAGCTGCAAAGGAAAAGCCTGAGCTAGAAGAGAAGAAAAACCAGCTCATTATAGAAAGTGCAGCCAATAAGAAACAACTAAAGGAAATAGAAGATAAAATTCTGGAGGTCCTTTCCCATTCAGAAGGAAACATCTTAGAGGATGAAACAGCAGTTAATATTTTGTCTTCATCCAAAGAGTTATCTGCAGAAATCTCTGAAAAGCAAAAAATTGCCTCTGTAACTGAGCAGGAAATAGATTCTACTCGAATGGGGTATAAGCCAGTTGCTGTTCATTCAGCTGTTGTCTTCTTCTGCATCTCTGATCTGGCAAACATTGAACCTATGTACCAGTATTCATTGATTTGGTTCATTAACTTGTATGTTCAATCTATTGCTAAAAGCAGAAAGAGTGGACGTCTAAAAGAGAGAATTAAAAATATAACTGACCATTTCACAGTAAGCATCTATAATAATGTCTGTCGCTCGCTGTTTGAAAAGGACAAGCTGTTATTCTCCTTCCTCCTAACAGTAGGCATTATGAAGGGAAAAGGCAAGATAGATGATGCAGTTTGGCGTTTCCTACTGACTGGAGGTGTTGCTCTTGATAATCCTCACCCCAATCCAGCTCCAGACTGGCTGTCTAACAAATCATGGGCTGAGCTCGTACGTGCATCTTGCCTGGCAAACCTCCAGGGACTAATGGAACATGTAAGAGACAATTCCTCCAAGTGGAAGTCAATCTATGACTCTGTCAGGCCCCATGAAGAAGACTTCCCAGACTCCTGGAACTCACTCACGGGGTTGGATCGCATGGTTATTCTCAGATGTTTGCGACCTGACAAAATTATCCCAGCAGTGCAGATCTTCATTGTGGAAAACATGGGAAGAACATTTATTGAACCACCTACATTTGATCTTGGAAGAAGTTACAGTGATTCAAATTGTTGTGCCCCTTTGATTTTTATATTATCACCTGGTGCTGATCCTATGGCAGGTGAGATTGGTGTTAAAAAGATCTTTTTTTATCTGGTTAAATGTCACTGAGTCTGACTAACCCATTAATAGTGTAGGCCCCCTCATTTATCTTTAAAGTGTCTTTAAAGTACAATACAGCAATGATGGAATATCAAACATTGGCATCTGCCCATATATAAACAATGATAGTAAAATTTTTAGAGGGTGGGATGAAAGTAGTGGTGTTCAAGTGTCTCTGTCTCTGAGCAGCAATTTGGGGATCTAACAGATTGTAGCATCCAGACCAGTTTATAATTTGTACTTGCATTACAATTCTTTCAGTGGGTGTTGGAGGTTTGCCCCAGTCTTTACTGCAACCCCTCCTCCAGTAAGTTTCCTCCCTCTCAGTTGCTGATTAAATGATGCATAGGCCACACTTAAAAACACATTTGTTAAATGTCCTTTAAAGTATAACCACCCAGATTATTTTTAAATCTGGTTTTCTGCCAAAATAATTGTGATATGGAGCCAGACCGTAAGGATATGTATTTCCAGAAAGTACTGATTTTGATAGTAAAGCTGGAGGTCTATTTTTAGCCAGATCTAAAGATCCAATTTGCAGCTCAACACCCATAAACAATTGTACCCATCCAATAGAGTTGAGGGATGTTGTGCAGCCTGGAACTGAACACTTGGGGCCAAAGAAGAGGTCAGCCATTTAATGTGGATAGTTTTTGTTTGTTTTTTTTTAAATAATACCTTATACCCCTAAATTTTAGTGTATGCCATAGAGATACAGTGACTGATACAGCACGTGATACTACTTCTGGATTGTTGAGGTGGTTTTATTTGTTTTTTTTTTAATTGAGTAAAATATTTGTTGACTATTCTCCCTTTAATTACATTATAAAAATGATTAATATAACATATTCTACTGTCTAATAGACTTTGTCTTTGTTTGCATGTATAAAACTTGCCATCACAGGTTTGCTAAAATTTGCTGATGATGTTAGCATGGGAAGCTCAAGCATTCAAACGGTTTCACTTGGCCAGGGCCAGGGCCCGATAGCAGAAAAAATGATTTACCAGGCTATTGCTGATGGAACCTGGGTAGTGTTACAAAACTGCCACCTTGCAACCAGCTGGATGCCTGCCTTGGAAAAAATCTGTGAGGAAGTTATAGTGCCTGAGAATACCAATGATAAATTCAGGTAGGAGTTTTAGTATTTTGCACTTCCTAATGTGAGTATTTCCTGTTTGCTGAAGACTGCTAAAAAGAAATTAAAATACTTCTGTAAGAATGCCTAAGTATGACATTCATGTAATTTATGTGCAGTGATAAAATCAAGATCCATAATTAAGGGGTCATCTTTTCTACCTGTCCAATATAATCTACCTTATGCCTGTATTTTAGACCAGATTTAGATGTTATCTTTATAGTTAAGCAAGTAGTAAAACTTAGTCTTCTAGAGATCAAGATGAAGGATTATATTTTATATTTTTGATTTGTTATTATTAATACTACTACTACTCCTACTATTATATGATTTTTTAATAATTTGCTTTTGAAACTCCTTTTTAGGTTGTGGTTAACTAGTTACCCATCAGAAAAGTTTCCTGTTAGTATCCTCCAGAATGGCATCAAAATGACAAATGAGCCTCCAAAAGGCATTAGGGTGAACCTCCTTCGCTCATACCTGAATGATCCCATCTCCGACCCTGTGTTTTTTAAAAGCTACCAAAAGCCAAAACTGTGGCAAAAACTGCTTTTTGGCCTTTGCTTTTTTCATGCTGTTGTGCAGGAAAGGAGAAACTTTGGCCCACTGGGTAAGTTTTAGATTATT
>VZTT01031179.1:932-23875 GCA_013400855.1 Buphagus erythrorhynchus | reverse complement strand
GACATAGTAAAGATGGGAACAGAAAGTAGAAAGAAAAGATTAAGAAAATGTAAAGTCTAAATATAAGCTGGAAAGAGAAAATGCAAATAAGGGTGGGAGAGGTGATAGAAAATGTTTTTATCAAAAAAAGAGCAAGCAATGAGAAAAACAAAATTAGAAGTAGAAAAGAGGCTCTTGTTAAGAAGGTGACAAATACCCAAAAGAATCAAACTGAACATGACACTACAGAAAAATCTGAATTCCTGCACCTGTCATGAAATCTCTGCCCCTGCCTACAGAATGTCCATGAGAAGCAAATCTTAGTTTTGGTTTGGTACTTGGTGTTTGGTCTCTATGTGCTGCATATCATATCCTGTTTGTTTTGTCCCTTTAAATGTAAACTTACAGAAAGTCAAACAAAAATTAAAATCCTTCTTTCACTTTACATGATTTCACTGCTAATTTAATTGATATCATTCAAGCCATCTTTTCTTGCAGGGCTTCTAATAGCCTAATATTTTGTTTGTTAATCCAATCTCAGATATTCTATGGCCTACAAAGCTGAGTGAGTTGTGCTGTTTATATATAAACAGATGGTGTCACTAGGGGAGAAATGTTGTCCAAAGCCTGACAACTGCCCAAGTTTAAAACTCTATTAAATCATTTCACACCTAACTAATAAAAAATTCTGTTTCTGCTGTTACTCTCTTCACAGCATGGAAATAATTACACCAGTTGAGCACTGCATTTGTTTTTCTAGCTTTTTAGAATTTGTTTGGTTGTGTTTTTCTCCCCCAGCTATTAGAATATGTATTTCTTTTTGCCCTAGACCAAAGGGTCCTCTCTTATGACCTACAAATCTCTTATGAAGTGTCAGGCAGTTCTCATGCACCAGTATTTTCATATGTTTGATAAATTTGTGTCCCATTTCTTTAGATTTTTCAGCATCTTCATTCAGGATTTTTTTGAGTTTGTTCTGTCTTCAAAGGAATGTCAGTATTTAAAACATCTAAGAAATAATGATATCATTAGCTTAATTACTTTTTATTGACTTAACTTGACAAGTCACCATGCTTTAATGCAAAATATGCCACCACAATTAATGACTGCAATCAAGAATTTACTTTAAGTATTCAAGGAAATTTTACGCATCTTACAGTAATTCTGTGGAGAAGTCCTTTCCCAATGGCACAAAAATCTGAAGTGTCAGAAATTGCTGCACCAGTCCCACTAGAAACAGGAAAAAAAAAAGTGCTGTGTGTATGCAGATGCACGTTTCACTATCCAGAATTTCGATTTTATACCATATGCTATGCTCCTACAACACTATTTCCCAAGGTTCACACAACATATGAACACAAGAAAAACCTGAAGAAATCTAATTCAAACTGCAATAAAAGTATTGTTTTAAAAGTCCCATCTGTGGCTTTGGTGGAATTCTCATGAAAGCAAAAGGAGCCTTTTTTTTAGCTTACAATTTTTGCCCTCCAAGAGCATGAAGACAATAAATATCCCATAAGAATTATAAAATGAAGCAATATTTTCCTATCAAGATTATCTTATAGTCATGTTAAACTTCTACTCGTTGGTGAGAATGTACACCTTGCTAAGCAATTTCAAAAGAACTCTTGGGTAAGAATGCAATTCAGATCATGACAACATTGCTCAGTGGAGGCTTCTGATTTTTAGAATAATAGCAAAGGAGTCTGACTGAGGGAACAGACAAAAAATTCAGGTACCCCCCTATCAAGGGAAAACAGTACAAAGCTGTCTGAATTGAACCATATGTTGTTTTCTTAGATATTCCATCAGGGATGATACAGGATGCTTTTCATTGACTTCACAAGCCTGAACAGCAACATTGGCTCCTCTTCTAAAGAATGAAAATCAGAACTTTCTTCTTTTGAGGGCCAAATGATACCTTAAAACTTCAAATTAGATTTGCATATATAGTTTATATATTTTATTTTGGAAGAGTATACAAAGTTTCAGTGCAACTGGGAGACCATACACTTGAATAATTAAATACTTGAAGTACATACACCTCAAGAGAGGAAGAGACCAACACAGAAGGAAACAGAATGGTAACAGATGGAAGTCTGACTGCAGTAGTGCAGCATTAGCTAAAGTAAATTTAAAACCAACTATTTTTAGCAGTGATTACCCACACAATTAATTCTTAATCCTCATTTTAATGTTTAGCAACAGTTAGCAATTTTTTTTCTTATAATTGCTTACTGTTATTTGCTATAGCAGTTTATTATACCATTGAAAATTAACCAGTTTGGTTTCTCAAAAATATACATTGCATTAATATTTATTTTAATGATGATAACAGCCAATTTCTTATATGAAAATCAGACTAAACTTCAAGGCCTTACAGTGTTACCAGCCCAAAGAATTTATTCTTTTTTTTTGTGTGTGTGTTTATTGGAAAGAACTTATGTCTTACTGTATACCCTGCATGAGAAGTATACTAGAAGATTCCCATTCCATTTGTTTAAAATCACCATCTCCATTTCTTCAAATGAAAGCAGTTAATTCTAAACCAGCTCAATTCACTCCCACAAGCCTTATAAAGTACAACACCCCATCATGGAGTTTTAGGCATATAATGATTGCTGTATTGCAGACTGCTTGGATTCTGGTTTATTGTGGTGCAAAAGACATCCTGGCAAAACAGTCCATACTACCTTTAAACACTGATTACATAAACACAGTGGAAATTTGGGTATAACTTTCTTACACCACGAGTGCTTATTTGATACAAAAGTAAAAATTCTTTAAAAGGTAAAATGAGAAAGGAGACAGGAACCTAGTTCACATTCATTAATGCCAGTAGAATTACTGACTTTAGTAAGTGCTGAATGGAGTCAGAGGTTATTTATCAGACATTGGTCTGTAGCAGGATCAGGTACAGAAGTGAACTTGGCAGCACCAGGACATGTTACATCTTCCCTACAGAAATTATTCTAATATGGCATTTCTGTAAGTTTTACTTATTTGTAATAGACCTGCTAAAAATTTAATGAAAAAACACTTTCCTATGCTGAATTATGCCTGAACTAAGGGAGAATAATGTAAGTTTTGCTTTCTTCCAATATAAGACTGATGTATTAATCAGAACAACATCACAGACATTTAATTCTTTGATACTCACAAGTTTGTTTGGTTTCCCTTGGTAGCTTCATTTTGTTGATTAGACTGTTTCCTTCAAGTACAAAAACAAAGCCTTTAAGTTCTTTGTCATATTCCTACAAAAAGGAACAACAAACATAAGCATCTTGATAGAATTCTCCTCCTGATAAACAACTATACTACTAAACATGCAAAGCTGTTTTTTTTTAAATCAGAAAATGCAGATGGCACTGCAAGTATGATTGGTTCACAACTGATGGCAAAAATATAATCCACACAAATATGTCCTTGTGTGTTTTATGAACAAATAATGCTGACAAACAGGACTCACGATTCAGTGAGCAAAGCTCAATTCATTGGTTACCAGAGTACCAAAATTACTTTCTAAATATTTAAATTGTAAAATTATGCTGTGACCAACTCAGTCTGCAAGCAGGCATATAGAAGTAATTTAAGTAGTCATTTAGTCTGCCATAATGACAGAACTGCAAGTGACAACTCCACTGTCAGGTCAAAGCCCTCATTACCTTCTAATTTTAAGCTTCATTCAATGTTTCTGGTTTATACTCTAGGTTTTATAGATTTCTTTAAAATCTTACTTTTGATATAGCTGATGGGTTGCCAAAAATCTTCCATTTTGCTCCTGGGTTCTTGCCTTGAGCACTGAATATTTCAACAAACCGGCCCCCCTAGGATAAAATGGTTTAAGGATGCATCATCCAGTCAAATGCTCAGCACTAAATTAGCAACAGTCAAGATGGGAACCTAAGAATCCTTCTGTATCACACTGTTACCACAGCCAGTATTACTGATCAGTCAGACAGCAGAATACCAATAACAGCTTCTAGACTACTATAACATATCATTTCATGTAGTCAATACTTGGCTTTACTAGAGGATCAGAAGATAAAACTGAAGGAATACCATGGTGTATTTTAAATTATTTTATCTATAATGTCATCCTCTAAAAAGCAAAATTATTGTAAATATTCAAAAACCATGCAAGAGATGACTGATTTATATTTGGATAAGATTTATTTCTACAATTTGCCAAATGAAGTGAGCTTTAAAACATGCTAAAAAATCAAAGGTGTTGCAGATTGGATGTTTTGTCTGATTTCCAATGGAAATGAATTTTACACCATTTGTCTACATATGTGAATGGCTCTGCCTATATATTTTGCAGTAACGTTTCTACTAGTTACCAAATTCCAGCCTGATTTGACTAAACAAAAAGTTATTAACTTTTCTAGGCCAACTTAAGTGTCCTGGTAGTAGATCTATTCCAGTCAGTATCACCATGACAAGGGTAAGGGCTATGACCTTCATGAGGCAACAGAGAATTATTACTGGGAAAAGATAATTATGGATATCCCTGTCAGGTGAAAACTCCTGACACAGAGCATGTGCTCTATTGGACACCAAGGAATCTAAACACAGGCTCTTGGGGAAGTTGGCTTTATCACCCCTGCTTAGGGAATTACTTGCTTCTAGATTTTTGCCATTTGATGTCGCATTTTTTGTGACACCTGATGCACTCAGCCCACAGTTTGCTAAGCATTTTTCAGCAGCATGGTTGACCTAATCAATCATCACAGCTCTGCCATTCCCTTCTCATTTCTAGTTGCCTGCACTCCCCAATTCTCTTTATGCTCAGCTGCCCAAGCAATTGCCTGCAAGTCAGAATGAGCAAGAGGGGCAAGCAAAAGAAATGCTCCTCAGATTAGTTTTTCAGAGAACATCAACTCTGCACTGTATATGAATTAGGTATTTTCCTCTGCCCACACACACCTGGCAGCTCCAGCCACATGGCTGATCTCAGTGACTGGACTCAGTAAGTTCTAAGGAAATTTAAAATGGCTTCCATAAACTGCACTCAAAATATTTTTTAAACTTACAGTGGGTGAATTTTTTTTAATATGGCATATTATCAATTTCCAAGTTCTCTGATTTATTTAAGGACTACAGGATCAAGCTCTCAAAAAATTAAAAAAGATTTTTAACTGCCAAGCTGTATGTGCTTGCAAATCTTAAACAAATATCTTTTCCTTCCATCTTTACAAATACATTTTGGTAATAGCACAGCCCTTCAGTTGGCCTTGATTTGAGGTTAAACTGAACAGGACATGGAAAAATACCAGACATAACATGAGAAAATGTCAAACAACAGTGATGCAAGAAGCTGACAAAAGCTACTTAGTGCTGTGGAGGATGATTGGGTCTTACTGGGGCCCCAGGGAAGTTAGGCAAGAAACTGCCAAACTCCACCATCAACTGAGGGGACAATGGGGCATCTTTGGGGAGCACAATCCTGCAAAGCCAGTGGCAGCTAGGGATCAGAAATTCCATGAAAAGCTGAGACAGCTAGGGAACAGAATCAGAAATACCAAGTTTAGGTACAGACGTAGCACATCTGGGACCAGTGGGGAAAATGTAGTTAGGGTGGGTTGTTCTCTCTCAGGGTGGGACTGTTGCAGAGAAAGGGAGGCAAAGTGTGGTGGAGAAAGAGGTCAGGAAAGAATAAAAGGGATATTGAAGTTCCAAATAATGTGACTGCTGCTGTCACAAGCTTATGCTGGACCAAGGGAATAAACCAACCCCCTTTTCTGACTACACTTTAGGAGCTGGGACTCCTTCCATGACTGCATTGAAGCAGAATTGCCTTCCCTGGCCCAAAAGGGTAAAGAACAAAAGCCATTGGCAAACTCACACAGTGCCCATTCTAGACCTGACAGCATCAGCAGCTACCCACTACTTCAAAACACTTCTATAAAAATACTGAATTATGAAACACTCCAAAACACTCCTGTAGCTGGACTTTTTGCCTCTCAGGATAAGCTATTTTAATTGATTAAATGAAAATAGGTAAAAATTAGAATTATTTCTGTTTTACCTGATAGTGGTTTCTGAACATTTTTTCCAGCTTTCATAGGCAAAAAATAATTTTAGCTTCTCAATCAGTAAAGTCACTTGCAAGGTATGCTGAAAAACAAACAAACAACTTTATATAGGATTTGACATGAAAAAATCCTACGGCACTCCAGCCATATTTTAAAATATGTGAATACTATTATAAAGTACTTTTCTGAGTAGAAATGTATATCAACTGCATCAGAGTGCTACTGCAAAAGAATTAACACCAAAATAAAATTAATATTGACATTGTCTTGGAAAACATTCTCTTTGTGCATCAAGAACTCAGGGCTGCCTGTTTTTACATTCCAAGTAGAACTAGTAATTTTATGTCAGTCCTTATTTTTAATCAACAAAGACTTTCTTATTCTTTAAAAATGCTTAAAAATCATCTTTAACACATATTTTTTATTGTTCTTTGTTCTCAAGTGCCCGCTGGAAAACATTAGAATCCATTAAAGAGGAACTTAACACTCAATATAGAAAAATAGAAACATGGAACAGCTGCTACAGAAATCTCTCCATCTAGAGGTATTTGGCAGAGACTTCTGAGACAAGTTATCTTTCACATTCAGCACTCTTTGAGGATGATTACTGTAAGACTCAAACCAAGCACTTCAGTTATCTGAGGCTGCTCAGGTCACTGTGAATGAAGAGATGTCTGCACTTGTAGAATGGGAACAGTGCAAAGGAAAGGGACTGACACTGGAAGCCTCCCATGTTCCTCGCTGAGTGTCTGGGGGCTCACCTGGCATTAACACGAAATGAAGAGACCCTGAACATAAAAGGAGGTTGTCACTCCTCAAAGACACAGAGAATCAGCCACAAGAGACAACAAGTACCTTCACTGAGAACTGAAAGTGCTCCTCAACTCACAGAAGAATCCTTTCACAAGACTGGCTCACTTTTATTTGATACACTTATTTCTCTTCATGTTCAGTTCGGGTAACAACTTAAGAATTAAATTATTTTTAATTGCTGGATATTTTTTCAGACTGCAATCAGTTTTTTAACAAATAGAAACAGTACGCTGACCAGGTGATTATAAATACAGCTTCTCATAATGACAAGTTCAGCTCTCACAACCAAGAAGTAAAAAAGTTTTAAAAAATAATGAAAATATATATGAGTACAAATGAAGAAGAAATTCAGTGATAATGTGCATGAGCTCATGAAGAATGAATCCATCTAAAGGATTAGGGCAGCATTCTATTTGAAAAAGTAAATAATCATTCATTTATGAAAGCGTGATGAAATCTATTGATATTTATCCACATTTATTTTAATCTTAAAGTTGTCTATAAATAAAATAAAAATGGAAAAACAGTCAGATATTGTAAATTTATCCCACGCTGTTGCCAGAAATATTAGTTCCTTTAAAATTTTTTGATTATAAGAAAAATAAAATTTTAGAACCACAGCATTTGTAACAGGCCTATCAAAACTTGTAATCAGTATTTTGATAAAATTTAACTAATATTGTCACTGCACTTCTAAAACACTGCATTATTCTGTTTTAGACCATTTTCTATACAGATTTTCTACTTGTTAGCATATTTTTTTGAAAATTACTACATTAATAGTTATATTGAGCTACGTAATTATGAAGTAGACATTTTAGAAATACCTTTTAAAGAATGCACTTCTAAAGCAAGTGTATTTAGTCTTTTCTTTCTCTCTAAATATTCACTTAACATAAAGATCACTTCTTTCTGAAATCAATGTTCAGTTTTCTGTCTGCAGCCCTATCTTTGTTATTATCTACAGCCTTTAAACAAGCCAGAACTACTCAAAATTGTATGATTTATGTCTTAGTGAGAAGTAGTGGCACAATAAAACTAATCTCAGTGACCTACTGCTTTGATTCCCTTTGCCAGAGCAGAATGTGAAGGACCTGCAGGGAATGAGAGGCAGGAGCCAACCCTCCTGCAGGACATATTTACGATGAGTATGTCCCTGTAACTCACACTCTGAGGCACCTGTCATTCTAGGATTGAGGATTTCACCATCTCCCAGTTTTCATTTATTATTAAGTGAAGGAGATGCAAAGGAATACACTGCTTTTTCCTTGGGTCAGAGCACTTACACTAACTTTTGCTTTAAAGATCAGTTTCAGACTTGCCAAGCATCATGCACCTAGCACAGCCCTCACTGTGGTGTTATGCCTTATTACATCTCAGGAAAAATATTAGGACTCAATAAATGTGAGGAATTCTGATTTAAAAGTCACTGTATAAAAAGATTAAAGTTCTGAGACTGAAAAGATAACTCATCTCTTTCAGGGGCTACTACCAGTATTCTGGTTTAAAATTTGTCATCAATGCAGCTATGTTTTAAACTGATATTCATATGAACAAGGTAGCTTATTTGCTAATTTGTAGAACATATTTTATGCAGACTCAGAAAGCTGATGGCTGTTGTAGGTACCAAATTCATGACCAGGTGGCTCTTCCTAACTTCAGTGGAAGGTAGACTAGACCCAAAGTTTATAAGCATTTGTGTTTGGACAAGTCATTCAGCTACAAAGCTGGTCATTGTATACACCTCTGTGAAATCAACAAAATGTCAGTTTGTTTTTCATGAAGGCAGGAAAAAATACTGCAAGTGACATTGCAATAGGTCTTTGCTCATATATTGCTTAATTATGACTTATCAAATTTCATTACTGCAAAAGAAGACTAGAAATTACCTTCACTATTAAGATTGGTAGACACTAAAACCATTACGTGAATGACATATTTGTCATGTAATTACTGAGGTAATGTTAAAAAGTGCTTTCATTATGCATCAAGTATTATTGGCATTAATTATAGTAAGCTATTCTTAAAGGAGAGAACGGCCTGAAAAATTGTTGTTTTTCCTCTTTTCACCTCTCCTCTTCCCAGTCCCTCCAGAAAATCTAAAAATCAAGAGTACTTAAAATCCAGAGGGACTATTAAAAAAAAATCAACAGCAACTTGAAATGCAAGTCCTTGATTTTTTGCATAGTTATTAAATAAATAGATTTTTTATGGCATCTTTGTAGAAGGCCATAAACTAGTAGCTTTCTCATTTTTCAGTCACAGATCAAACTCATTTTTTTATTGCTCTGAACCATGTATTTTAGTATGTCTGTCCAACTGGAAGTACAGGCCTAAAGGATCAGTCAATGAAAAATAATCAAGAATGTAATTTAGAAAGTTAAGCAACAATGAAAGATACTTATCTTTGACTAGATTCCTATCTGAATTTACCTTGTGGTTTGTGCAGTGACTTTGATCATTGGTTTCACCATGCTTCTTACATCAACAATAAAGAAGCAGTATCCAAAGGGCCTCTTATTCCTTCCATTCACACAAGCTGCAAAAATATCTTCATTCTATGGCAGCTTCTTATGTATATTTCAATAATATTTGGTGTTTATGTAGCCCCAGATTCCAACAATTCGTCCTTTGAAATTAACAAGCAAAAATAGTACTTCAGGAACAGCAAATGCAAACAGACCTTCATGCTTTCCTAATCTAATTAATACTAAGCACTGTTCTAAATCCAGGAGGGACAGGACAGACTCACACAGACACAAAACCCTTCATAGTCATGGTTAGTCCCTTGTCTTAAAAGGCACTATTAACATAAGTATGTGAATACAAGTTTCTGATCAATATCCCAGTGTTGAAAATCCATTAAGATTTTTTTATTCCAAAATCATATCTGTGAAGAAAAATAAAGTGAATTTGCACATACTACTAATTTGCATTGAAAAATGACACGAATACACTATTTTTGGCAGGGCACACAGGCTTAGACCCAAGACTGTTCATGCATATAACTCACCATCATGGGCCCAAAGCCAGAGCTGATTTATGGTGGCTGGGACACGCCAGGGAAAGCAGTTCATCACTCATGAAGGGTTTTAGTATCTCCCAGACAAATGAATTCCACATATTAAATATTTAAAGCTGAGTTTGTAACACCACTATATATTTTCTCAAAATACAAGTTAGCATAATAAATGGGCAGAAAGACCATTAATAAGCTATTGCAAGACTACTGATGCTCCAACGGGCGAAGCGGCCCGGCTTTTTTGGACAACGTGCAGAATTAAGGGGAAAAAATAACTTAAAACCGAGGCTGCTTGCGCTTTATAAAAATTGGACCGCAAAACGCTTTGACACAAGACTCACGATCACCTGCGGCCCCCCCTTCCCTGCGCAGCTACAGCGGCAGGAGCCGCGGTTGGGATCGGGATGGGCTCGGGGCCGGGCTCAGGATGTGGGGCCGGGCTCAAGATGTGGGCCCGGGGGTCCGTGCCGGTGCCCGCCGTGTCTCACCCGTGTGAGGGCGGCGGGGCCGTTGACGATGGCGGCGCGGGCGGGCGGTCCCTGAGGGCCGGTGCCAGCTCGGGGCGGCCCCTCGGGGGTGCGGGGTGCCGGTGGGGGCTGCGCTGCCCGCGGTCCCCGGCCCCGCTCCGAGTCAGTCACAAATGGCCGAGGCTGTCACAGAGCCTCTGCTGGCCCCTCACAGGTGTCCCAAGCGTGTGTGAAATGACGCCGTGTCACTCGTGTCACCCGTGTCACCCAGCGGCTGTGCAGGTGCCTCAAGTGCAAATGTCGTTGATATGTCAACTCATGAAATATATTTGCCCTTTTCCTTTTAAGGCTGCACTCTCTAAATTTTTTCCCTTTTAATCTTTTTTTTTCTTTTTATTTTATTTTTCTTAGAGGGGTAAAGGGTGAACTACAGCAGCCACATCAAATCCTTGGTTTTTAAGGAACTACACAGGCCTCGGAGCTCTGGCATTTTTCCCTACGAGAAGGAAGCAAGAAGGACGGCTCCATTAGTTCAACATCACTGGCAAGTGCAAGCAAACACCTCCCGCTGGCTTCAAATACCTCTGGGAACAAGGTTATGGGGAACCAATTTGATCTGAGGTTTTATAATGAGATATTAGTCAAAGAAGATCTTCCCTTGAAGTGACTGCTTTTTTGATCACAGCATTGCTTCATGAAACTTTGTAGACTTTTCACAGGAAAGTACTAGAATACCATTTTCTTCCTCAAAGTGTGTCTTAATGTTTCTACAAAGAGCAATTATTGAGAACCTTGTAACCCATCAGGGCATAATGAAATACATGAACTGGAAGGGCTGAGCCACTGATGGGACCTGCTGTGCTCAACCCACCATCACTCTGCTCGCCTTCCTCACTCTTCCATCCTGATTTTACCAAGACAGGGAATGAGTTAAATCAATTTTAGGATGTATTTAGCTTTCTCATTTTATGTTAGGATTTTCAAAGAAATTCAGTGTTGTTTTATCATACACTGGATTACACTGATTAGAGTTCTTAGGTATTGGAGGTAAGGAAAACTATAATACTAAAGCAGAGCTACAGATTATTAAATAAAAACAGTTAATAAACCATGGACAGAAGAGAGATGATCGGAAAAGAAAGGTTAAAAAACTGTTGTGGAGTTTTGTAGCCAACAGAAACTACATAGTTCATTACATATGGTTTAACCTGTAGTTATTTTTAAGAAATTAATTATACACAATACTGTATCTAAAAACTCTGCACCCTTTCTGATACAAGTTGTGCGAAGGCCTGAGTAGTTTAGAAATTCCAGTTAAAAACAGAGATTCTGTCTGAAGAACCTAAAGTTGAAATGGTGTATGAAGCAGCCATCTGTAAGGTGTAAGGAGCTACCTGCCTGCTGGTGACAAAACTGGGCTGCCCAAGTACCCTTTGTCAGCTGCCACAGGAAACTGGTTTTAGACATACTATGAGAGGAATTTTTTTCCCCTGTTTTTTTTTCCAGTTTTACAGAAAAACCCTTGTATCTTGTGACCCAAAAATTGCAAGTAATGTAAGACTGGCAAGAAAGCTTGTGTCATTAAATTTGGTCCATCCGTAGCCTGAGCACATCGTACTTCCATAGTCTGTTTTGGAATTATGGTGATGTGGGAAACACTGTAAAACTAGCGATGAGACAATCAAGGTGTTTGTTATGATGAATTCTTTGAGATTGCACCTGTAGGTTGGCTGCAGTTGATACCTGAGTTGCTGGCTTATGCACTTTTCTTTGGCTAAGTATTTTGAAGCCTCTGTACAATGTACATCTACTAAAGCCCTGGAAAGGCAGAGTGTTCAGCAAGTGCTTGGGTAATAATTCAGGAAAAACTGTGAGAACTCATAGATGTTTATCTTCACCCCTTACGTGTTAGAACATATTTCAGTGAAGAAATTTCTATTGTGTCTTGGACTAGGAAAATGGAACACATGAACATCCCTTCTTCTCATAAATAACCTGAGCATAAGGTGTGGTTAGGTCTCCTGTCTTAAATTAAAATACTGAGAAGTTAGGAGTATCATGCTGGGAAATGAATTGATTTAATTTAGGAGAGTATTCAATGTGCACTAGATATCTGATGTGTGATATTAAACCCAGCCATTTTTAAAGGACTCCCACTGACATAGCTTGGGTTTATATCCAAAGGAATAGTTCTGTAATTTCCTTCATCCTTTCCTGACTTAGCCTTATGACATATCATTGCTCACACTTGGAGCAGTCTCCCTTCCCCTGTGTAAAGCTCCATTTCAGCACTAATGACCATTTGCCAGTCTGTTCTGTACAGTATTGCTCTGAATTGGTTCAGGTTGTTCTTTTTAAGACTGTCAGTTCATGTAGTCTGGAGATCTCTTGTCTCTCTGAGACAAGAAACTGTATTTTGTACAATGCTGTTTTGTCTTGAGATCTATATAAATTATAAATGCTAGTTAAGCTAAAAAAGAAGACACCCAGGCACCCGTTGAAATTTTCTGTAGTTTCTTCTTGCCATTTTTGACGTGCAGGGAAGGGAGACACTGTGTGAGTTGCTGCCTGCTAGGTCTTCACTTGGTAACAGCTGCCACGGAGCCAAGGCATACTTGCCCCAATGCCAGGCCAGTCTGCATTTCCTCTGAATGTTCCTGCTCAGCCAGTGACCTTCCTAGGAGTATGTTTGCCAAGATTACATCATGCAGGGTAGTTTAACTGTATAGTCACCACTGTATCCACTACTATTTGTGGATCTCTGAGCAATTTCCAGCAGAATGCTTCCTCCTTCTTCAACCATGTACACGAGTTCTAAATTTTTTTCTCATTTTTATTTGTACCTTGGTCTTTTGATAGAAATACTGTTCGAATAAATAAAAAAGTGAAATTCATTAATTAGCATGACTGACTGTTTGACCTTCTAAAACAAAATAAATTCTGTGAGAGATTAACATAATCTCTCCATCATCTTAAGGCTTTGCTTTTAGAAGGATGGAGTAACACCTCTGATTCAAAAAACCGCAGTTTGCGGAAGACTCTTCATGGGTAAATATGTTAAAATTAAGAATCAGTTCACAACCTATTTTCCAAAGCCCCACAAATATTTAATCATGGACATTCTGTAAGAATCTTTATTTGAAGGTTGTGGATAGTTGTGACAATACACAGTTGGGACAATTTCTGTGGTGTGTACTTCCAAGATTAGACGAAGTTTCCTCTCATTGATGTGTAGTCCTGATACTCAAACACAGAGGGGGACTCCAGAATGGTTATGGTCAAAGGGACTGTCAAGGGGATAGACACAGCTGCAGCAGGGATGGAAAAGCTGTAGAGACATTCCCTTTGCATCTCTCTGTTCCTTACACCACACTAGACCGTGGTGAGTTGAGAGCAAAGACAACTCTCCACCACCAGACTAATTCTGTTGGCAAAGCATGGAAAAAATCTTTCTGTAGTCTTTCTGTAAAATGAATGTGTTACTCCAGAAAGCATCAAGTCCTCAGACAGTAATACTTGAATCTGGCTGCTTATGTCTTGTCAGGCTTTATAGGAATCCACCCATGTGACCAGTTGGCCACATTTCAGTTCAGAGCAGGCATTTAAACCTTTAAATCATGAAGATGTATTTAATGAGGATGCCTCACTAGTTAGCCAGCATTCATGGATGTAGAAAGACACAGCATAGGGCTAAAAAGATTATTAATTTGTTCCTCTTCTTTCTTATTTGTTTGCTTTATTTTGAGGCAACTAGTATCTGTTTACAGATAAAAAAAAAGTGATATTGTCTGAAAAATGGCAGTGAATTCCTGTAACTGAAAGATCCATCAGCATTATGTGCTAATCCCTTGCTTTTCTTCAGGATAGTTCATTAAAGCTATGTAATAACAAGGAAAGCATACAGGAAAAGTGAAAACCTGCCATGGTTTGCTTAGTATGGAAGCAACCTATGCTTAAGTTTGGCAAGTTATGTTAGAGTAAAAACATTTGCAGCTTCTCTTTGCACCTGCTACTGTGCTTAACAGGAGTTACAGTCTTCAGACACCCCAAACTATACCACTCTATTGGTTGTTTCATTTCAGCTTTGCAGTGTAGATGGATATTTTGTGTAATGCCTTTTGTAGTTTGGTCATGCTTCTTTGATTCAGAGAATTTTTGAATAGGATTAAAGAAAAACATCCTCTGGATGACTGGTGGGAACTTTAATAGCCAGTCTTCTCTGTCCAGTAAATCCATTAAATCATAAACTATTGATTTTTACAATACAATTAAGGTGCCAATGATTTCTTAAGAAATCATAGTACATTTTCTGTATTATGCACTCAGCACATTATCTATTGTAAATCGGAGGAGAGTGTTCTCAGTCTGGAATAAAACCATCTCCAAGCTGTTCTCAGAATGAAACCATTTCCACACCAGTCCACTGCTGCACAGAGTTTTGCGTGTTTATGGTGCTTATCCCAGTGATTGTAGTGTGTATATACAAAAAAATTTAACCACTGTAATTTACTATTATTGGGATTTTCTTAAGGCAGATAGTTTATAGTACTTTAAAAAGTTTTAGTAACTTGCCCAGACAAGAATAAAAATTGGAATTTTAGAAGCAGCCCCATGATCCAGTGTTAAAATGGATGGCTATCTGGACTCATAGGGGAATTTCTTCATCTCTTCGTCACACAGTTTGTACAAAGAATGAGAATGCCACAGAGTATTTCATTTGAAGCAGCATCAAATATTAGAAAGAAAGATATTGGTTGCAATGGGTCAAAATGGACTCTTCTATTCTGACATTTCCTGTGTTCTTTTGTGCTGAGATGGGATAAATACAGGCTTTATTTGTTCTGATAACTGTTCGGCTTATTTTCCTTTCTCTCCACCTTTGATTTTATTTTTACTGACAATATAAAAAAGGAAGTCAATATATAGTTTGATTTTGCTCATCCAACTTGTCAGATTTTTGTTTAGGGTCTTGATACTGCTTTTTCATTCAATTACTGTTCACATTGTTAGGCTTTAAGGTTTCTCAGAGTATGCACTGCATATAAATGCCTCTGTTGTGTTATCTTTTAAATTAATATTTTAAAATTAATGGTTTTTTTTCAGAAATACAAGCACTTTCAAGTAAAATTATTTACACATTTGGAATATAAATAAACATACAAACACAAATACAAATTTTGACAAATAAAGAGCATCTGCAGTTTCCAATGAATTCCTTTGGACTGAGTCACTGGATTCCATGCAGCATTCTTCATTTTGGCTCTTACAAAATTGTTCTGTGAAAAAAAGTCTTCACTAAGATATCACGCAGATTTGTGCCCTGAGTTCCTCCTGTCTAACAGCCTCAACTTCCTCTGTCTCCCATGACTCCCTTAAAACAACAATCCCACTTGTTTTTCCTTTTTTCTCTGTAATATTTTCACATTTCTACATTCCTGGTCATTTATCTTATATCTCGATCAGTTTCTGCTGTCCCAAACCTCTTCCTGCAATGCAGAGTTCCCAAACACCCAAACTCATTTCCATGTTTTTTCTGCTCAGCAGCCAGAAAAGAAAGTCTGTGCTGTGGTGTGTCCAACAGGAGCTGTGCTGAGTGGACAGCCAGGGAGTGCATGTCAGCCTGGCTGCTGCCAAAGCAAATGAGTAGTGGCTTAATTTCTTCCCACCTTTCACAAATGGCAGCATCAATAACATCTGTTCTGCATCCTGCTGTTGATTCTCATAAGCCTTTCAGGAGCTTAATGTCTTAGGATATTCCATATGAAGTGGGACTAAAAAATGTCACCAATTTCAAGAGGAAGATTTGGAGTGCTTGACCTAATGTCTTACATTTCTTTGTAATACATTGTATTCTGAAATGTGACTGTCTTTGGCCTTTTATTCATATCTTTGATCTGAAATGTAAGTCACTATTTACTGTGTTATGACTGAGTAGCTGGTTGTCAAAACCTCCAATGCTGGTAGAGGTTAAAGCTGTGCTCCTCTTTCAGATGCAGCCAGCTTTTATTTTCTGTTGTAAGCAGACTGAAAAGAAGGGGAGCCATGTCTTAGGTAATTTCTTGCTAGGTTCATTTTAAACAAGTTAAAACAAATGTTCCTGTATATTTCTTAGAGGGAGCTGGCAAATTCTTCTTTCATGAGGGGAGATGAACAACTTTAAACCTACCAAAATGAATGTGATATTCCCTTTTATATATTTATATGCTTGCTTGCAAAGACTTTGTAGTAGGCAATGTGACATCAATACGTTGCTCCCTTCCAAAGCATGAGTTCTTTATGACTTTAACTGATTCCTCTTGAAGGATAAAATTTGAATTGCTCTGACTTTCATTTTAAATTAATGAACCAAGTTCTGGGAGTTGCCTGTGGAGCAGCAGCCACCCTCACAGAGGATAGTTTGTGGAGTGGTACATTTACCAGGATGTATTGTTAATATGAAAGCACACACTGCTTTTGTGTGCACTGATGATCTGAGCTTTCACACAACTCTGCTAATATAGTTTGAATGCTTTCATCATTAGGTCTTATGAATAACGCCACATGCAAAGTAAGTGTGGACTAATAGGCTTTAGGGAATTATTAAAATAGAAAAAGTTTTTCAATCTCTTCAATTTCTGTTGTGTTACCCTCCACTTCCGGAGAAGTTTGGGAAGCAAATCAAACTGGCATAATTCAGAAGTCCTGCACATCAGTGCCATCATGACGATATGAAACTCTGTTTGTTGGTTCAGTTTTTCATGAATGTCACAAATATGGGAGAAAAGATCACATTTTTGTCTTGATCCTTCCCTGATCAGACTTTCTGTTCTTTTTGGAGCTTACTGCTAGAGGTATAACTTTCTACCACAGGCTACTGTAGACAATACTGCACCTTGATACAACATGAATCTAAAGACAGGGAAGATGGGGAGGTTCTGTGCCCTGGCATGGCTGCTGAGATAAACAGGGACACTCAGGTCTCAGTGATGGTGGAATTTGGTTCAGCTGCGCAGGGGCAGACATTGGCACTGGTGTCACATCAGCCACTAATAGAGGTTTGGGCTATGAGCAATGAAGGTGAACTGTGCTGGATAAAATATACAGCACCTGGCACTTTTGCAAACAATCTTTCAGTGACTTGTCCTTTTGGCCACTGCTCAGCACTGATTTGATGGAATACATTGAGGATAAATCTATAGGGACCTCTTTGATAAGATAACTCATTTTCTATATAGGAAAATGCAATTGGACTTCTCTAGCTGGACTGTAGTTGTATATGTGATCTGGCATCTCCTAGGGAAATTAGAGATAATGTTCATCAGAAGGAAAGTTGCAAAGCAAGTAAAAAATCATGTGAGGGTTTGAGAACTACAGGAGACACTAGAAAATTTTAATTGAAGGACTAGATTACAGTACAATTTTAAGAACTGGTCTTCTGACTAACTTTTTGGTATTTTTGTTCACATCATTTTCCCAAAAAGGACATGTGTATGTGTGAATTACACAGATGAAAGAACTCTCAGTAGAAACAGTCTGTCAGCTAGGAAGAAGTGGATGAACTTAAGGCCTGGAGTAGTGAAAATCAGATGAAATTCACTGCTGTGTGGTGCAAGGTCATGCATTTGGAGACTAATAAGTTGCAAGCTTGTGTATGGGAAATGACTGAGGAAGCAAAAGTGCTGAAGCTAAAGAGCAGTGTTGGCAAAAGGACAAATGAACATAAAGCAATCATAAATACAATTAAATTTGGAAACTAGAAGGACATTTTTAGTTGTTGATGAAGTAAAATTCTGGAACAGTTTTCCCATGAGAGGTGTAGGGGCAAAGAAAAACTAAATTAAAAGGGGGGAGATTTAGATAAGATGTTAGGAAGAAGTTCTTTACTAAGAAGGTGGTGAGAAACTGGATCAGGTTACCCAGAGAAATTGTGGATACCCCATCTCTGGAAGTGTTCAAGACCAGGTTGGATAGAGACCTGAGCAACCTGATCTGGTGGAAGGTATCCCTGCCCCCATGGTAGGTGAGTTGAAACAAGAAGATTTTTAAGGTCCCTTCCAACCCAAACCATTCTATGATTCTATGATATCAAGTTCTGCTTATTCCTCAAACCTTACATCTAGCTTCTTCTGCTAATTCTTTATTTAATACAAGTAAAACTAACTAAATAATTTTTTTTTCACAAAGCCACCCTGAGACATTCAGTGACAAGTTTGTGGGACATCTGTTTGGTCTGAGGAGGAGTTGGATGTTTGAGAGTAATTGATTAATGGATTCACATTGCTTCTTGTAGTTGTGCCACCACTGCAAAATGAGAGTGAAGGAGCAAAAAGTGCTTTGTGTCTGTCAAGGCCAGCATGCCAAAGTGTAGAGATCACAGCAGGGAGAGCAGGATTAGCCAGTACAAAATGCTTCTTTGCTCTTGTATCCTTTTAAAAGATTCTTTTAATGTTTTAGTCCCATGCAAAGAGCCAGACCCTCATTTGTGGCTACATATGAAGGTGACTTAAAGTCTGTCTTTTATGCCACAAGTACCCTGAAGCCATCCAGCTTCTGCTGCACTTCCTGGTGAAAGCTCACCTCCCCTTATTTCTCTGCCAATGTCTGTAGGGGCTGTGCTGAGAGCTTGGGGCTTCAGCACATTTGGGGTGCTTTGGAAATGTTCTGTTTCTTGCCAGTGAGTGGCTAATGGGCTTTAGGGCAGCTTGAAGCCATTAGAACAATGAATGGCAGCTGGAGAGCAAAGCAGGATCAGGCTCAGTGGGGGAGAGGGATCTTTTTGTATAGCCTTGGGTGACTGAGAGGAGAATGAGGCCTCTGGCTCCTGTGACTTCTGTGCAAGGTCCTGCAAATCCTGTCAGCATTTTCCCATAAGGATGAGTGGGAATGCTTTGGAGAAATACCCTGAGATTCAGGCAACAAAGTCAACTGTCTTTCAGGCTGTATTTTGGTTGTGTGGGGACGTTGGCACTGACTTGAAATGTGAAAGTGGTCTCTGTAAAGAGCTACAGAAATGAGGCATTTTGCACTGGCTTTGCCTGCTGTGATCCCTATACTCTGGCACTCCAGCCATGGCAGATGCATGGCATTTTCATTCCCTCATTTTCACTCTGTGGCTGTGATATCCACTACATCAGACACTGAGTACCTATTATGGACACTCTCAAATCCACTCAGTTCTTTCTCTCAGTAAATATGTTGCACAGATTCTGGCTTCTTTGGATTATTTTTTTGTTTCTTGGTATATAAATTTATATTCAGGATATCTACCTTTTCACTGTTTAAATTACTGGCAAGCTAATCCACAACTTTGCATGCTACTTTTATTCACTTCTGTGGTACGTTATACGTTCCATGGTGTCCCCTGCAATCTGCTCACGGTGGCTTTATCAGAGATCTGTGACCTTCTGGATGTGCTGGGGAGGATCCTTCACACTCTGGTCTGCCACAGAGAAGGACTCAAAGTAAATGCGAGTTTGTGAAGGTCTGCTTATGTTCTGTGTCACTAGCTCCTGATTTGCTCACTGTATTTCCCAAATCCTGCTCTCACCAACACTTGTAAGCTACATCATTGTTTCAATATAAACCCCTACTATTCTCTTAGAGCTCGTGCCATAATTATATTCATTGTATAGAGGTGTTTGTCTTCTAAAGTCCAAAACAACTAATTCTCTTCCTACTTATACATAATGATTTTAAACAAACAAACACACACACACACAAACACATACACAAAAACAATAAAAAACCCCTTATCTTAATTTCTAAGTATAATTTCCATTTTTGAATCTTAACTTGCAAAGGTAACAGGTAGATGCAGTGAAAATTTGGTACTTTAATCTCCCCTCCTGTCCACCTTTAGAGGATTGTTGCTGTCACTTATTTTGCAGATGTATGTGGATGATTTGCAGAATCCTCTGTTTTCCTGGCTGCTACATCTGACTGGCTATCAGTACATGAATTATACATTTTATGTAGTGGTGATGTATTAATTTCACACTAGAATATGTAAAGATATTATATTTACAGATAAAGCATAATTTCTCACACTTCCAGAAATGAACATGAATTCTTTTCACTTCAGAAAGAATCTGAAAGGACTTGTTGCATTTCATAAGAAGAAATAAAAATCTGCCTCCTATTTTGAAGATCTAGTCCATTAACATACCATTATAGTTTTAGAATTTTTTTTCATGATTCTATATTATTATAAAAATCTCCAATGTGAATTTTTTCTCTACAGAAATATGGAATGTATTTACTTAAGGAAATCCTTTCCCAGAACTCTCTGCTGCTTCACATCANTTTAGGGTGAACTGTAATTCATCTTGTTTGATGAGAAGCTTTATGAGAAGGATGCATTTACATAAATATACCATTGCCATTTTACTACATCCCACTAGGTTTTTCCTTTTCTTAGACAATGAGCTGAAGTGACAAAAGTGATAGACATATTGAATAGCTTTCCATGATAGCACATGACACATTTCTGACACTTGAATCCTTTCTTATAAGCCACTCATCTTATAATCAGAGTGTATGACTGAGTACTGATCAAATGGCTTCTCCAGTGCTCTGCATCTTTAAATCTTTGAGATTTTGATTTCTGCTTTTAGGCAGCTCTTCTCTCCAGTGTAATAAGTAGCACTCATTGCCCTGTTTAGCTGGTTTGGCTAATCAAGTATTAACAAGAATGATTTTAAGTTATTTTGGTAGAGTAGAAGCTTGGAGTTTGATTTATATTAATTTTTTGGGGCATAAAATTCCCAATGTGTGCTCTCTGAACAGCTCCCAGAAGTCTCTGAATCTTCACCTTATATTGCAAATCTAAAAATATTAATTTAAGTACAAATTGAAAGTATCCAGATGTTCAGAATGGACCTGCTGGTTTGCTGTTTATCACTTCCTAACTTGAACAATCTGTTTAGGGATCAGAACAGCAGTGATACCTTATGATTTAAGTGGTCAGTGACCCTCAGTGGATACCCAGTATAGGATTCCTAGAGTGGGCAAGTTGCAATGATCTAAAAAAAAGACAGATTTTTTTTTTGTAAACTGGTAACTATGTTAATGGGCATTGGTTTGTCAAAGAAAACACTTTGTGCTCATGGCCAACTTTACTTGTAAAAATATCTCCCTTGCAAACAGATAAATTAATCTCTGTACTGGCTGGTTGTGATACTCCACTGCAGAAAGCATCCATCATATCTTTGCTACAGCTAGCAGTGTGTGCTTCTTTGAATGGTAGACTAAGCCCATTAGATCTTTATACTTTTTCTTTGGCTAATTTAACCAGCAAATTTCATTATCAAATATACATTGCAGTAATACCTCCTGGAAACTATTACCTCCTTGTCGCTTGTTGACACATTTATAAGTGCATAAAGACCTTTCAGTAAGTCAGAATCTTTTCAGGGAAATGGAATTTACTTAATGTGATGGTTAAATGAACATGGAGATAGAGAGCTCCATGTATTAATCAGTTCATTGCTGCTGTTGCTTCAAAAATAATTAATCTGTCAGATGAATGTTTTCTACTCATGAAATCAAATGCTTCTCTCTTTTTTTTTTTTTTTTACCCTGAGGTATCTGTCCCTAGGATAAACATAGATATCATTTTCTATAACACTTGACAAGGCAACTTTCACTCTGTTCATGCACATCTGGTATATCACTTATTAGATGTTTGCACTTGATTTTTGGTTTAATGAAATCATACTCCTTAAACTTAATTTCTCTCAGCAAAGGCTTTAAGATAAAGGTCTATTCTATGCACATCTCTTACAAAGATATTGCACTTTGTGCAGAAAGCTGTTTCAAATACAGAACAACTTTCTTGGCCCTGCAGATTTTAATGTAATAATGTGTGCCTTTCCACACCAGAAAAGCTGTCTATATGGATTTCCAGAAGCTCTAGTGGTGATTCTATAGTTAGGGTCTGCACTTGAGTTTAAATGAAGGCTTCAGCCTTCATTTATCTTATACAAAAAATGCAGTAAATCTTCTAGTGTGATAATTTACCTGGATACCCATTAAAAGAAATCCATCATTATTTTGGGAATTAACATGAAATGAAAGTGTATCTTTAATAACATTTAGTGCCTAGTTTCAGACTTTTTTTTTACCAGGCAGAATACTCTGAACTTCTCAAGCTGCATAAAGTTAATGATTTTATACTTCTTGGATACATTTGAATTTTTGTTTAGAAAAAGTTATGGTTTTCCACTTGTTGAAAAATGATTTGCATTTGTGCTTGTTGCAATGTAAAGATGTTGAGGATATTATTCTGCAATACCCTCCTCTATAAGGAAGATCCATCTTTCCTCATTACTGGTGACCTACTGCTCTTGTTGGTATTAAAGTAGGAGGTGGCTCTCAGCCAGTGTTTTGGAGAAGGAAGGGTCTACATGGAGAGTGGTGATTGGAGGACAGGTGAAGAAGGCATGGTTGTCCCTTAAATGTAAGGGAAAAAAGTCCAGATAAAATAGTTTGTCTTTTGTAGACCCTGGAAGAAGCTGAGTAAAGCTTTTCCAGAGAAGAGGGATACAGCTGAAAAAGAATTCAACAATCTGTTAATTGAGTAGGTATTAAATACAGGACAAAGCAGATATTTTTTTCTCATACTTTCCTGTTTCTAATGATATCCTC
>VZTT01031177.1:4525-17604 GCA_013400855.1 Buphagus erythrorhynchus | reverse complement strand
AAAAAATCTTTAGTTCTCTAGCTTCCAGAGAACAGTGTAATTAGTAGTGTGATGAAATACATACCTAAGTCACTCATCTTCTCTCTGCTTTTTTGTTTGTTTTCATGTGTGAACTGGATTTATTAATTCATCCTTTGTCTATGAATGTTCCTAGTAACTTTTTTACCCCAGTCATCAGTTTCAATCACATTTAACACAGATGCTGTAGGTCATTAAACCCCTATGGGTTTTGCAAAAGTAGCTGCCACATTGAGAACAGAGTAGCTGTAAATTCCTCCTTTTTAGGGGAAAGACTAAAGTATGGACTAGTGTTTCCACACTGGATGAAATTGACAATTTTTTTAGACACAAAACTGTCTGACGACAGCACATAACGCTAAAGTCACAGAGGTACTTCTGGCACAGAGAGCTGCTTCCTAGAGTATATTTTCTCCTTCCTCACAGGAGGAGATGAGACAATAAACCACTGCAACACCACTGCAGTTTAATCACATCTCTTTAAATAGTAGTTGTTTTTCTTAAGATCTGAAAAAAACAAACAAACAAACAAACAAACAAACAAAAAAAAAAAATAAAAACCAAACAACAAATTGGCTGTTTATTACTTAGTGGCAATGAAAGAACATGGGGTCTTTTTCCACTAGGATTCTGGGGAGAACTCAGATATATGTCTTGAAGCTAACTAAAAAAGAAATAATCATCGGGAAGGAGTAGTGATGATCTGTGTTACGATTTTTGCACATGTGGGTACTGCATAATGCATTTAAATTCTCAGTTCAGAGAAAACCACCACTCAGTTTGGATTAACATTAGCTCCTGGATTAGTCCCTTTCTCCTTACTTGCCAGATCTCACAGTTCTCCATGATTGTAAACTTTTGCTCCATGGAGCTTGTACACTGAAAATAAACTCAGTCAGACTGCTCCCAAACTCTGCTCCTTCCCCAGCTGGATAAGTGAATCTGAAATCTCTCTCTCCCCTGTACAAAGGCAGCAAGACATGCATGTGCCTACTGAACACTGGGGTACATGAACAAGTATCATTTACCCGTTCACCACACTGGTGAAGTGCAATAATGTAGAAAGTACAGTAATTCTGTGACCCAAATATTTTTCTATTTGTTCTATTGGAAATAAAATTCCACCTGCTTTTCTTCTTGCCATCATCCCCATGCACTGTAACACTTCTTTTTTTTTTTTTTCAAATGGGATGTGCTTAGAACTGCTCTATTGTTACCATAATAATATTAATTTAATCAGCTTTTAAATAAGCCAATTATTCTTTATACAGCTTGGACCTAAATATTAATTAACTGATGTAGTTTAGACATGTCTTTTTCCAGGAAACAGTGCAATGCAAATGTTAATACTTCTCAATACGTTTTCTTAACTGATAAATTATATTTTTTTCTGCTGAATTTCATGGCATTTGACGTGAAACAACATAAGTAAAAAAAATTCTCTGGTGTTCTATATTTGACATAGTACTTTCTTTCAATGTCTCCAGGAGTTATTTCCTGCTATTCCAGTAATTTATATTCTTATTGTATTTGTTATGTTCAGGCTTTTTAAAGATTAACGTAAATTAAAGTATTTTTGTGCAAAAAACTGAACATTCCTCCTAAAGCCTAGAGTATTGGGGCAAATATTTTCAACCATTACATCTCTCTATAGGTATTGTCAAATTATTAAAAGAAATATAAATGATTTAATGCTTAAAGGGAAGAATTCTCATTGATAATGAAGAGAAGAAAGAAATAAGGCTATTTGATTTCTTCATATTCTCAACATCTGGACAGAAAGTGATAACATCTCATCCCTCTGCTATGTAGTGATACCTCTCAAACTTTTCTTTTCCTTTTGAGGGCATTTTCTAACCCTTGTTTGCTAGAGTCCTTCAACGTATGTTATAGTTCATAGTCACCCCTGTGCTTTGGAAAAGCTTTGAAAGGGTGAAATCTATTCTTCAGTCCCCTGAAGGACTAAGACCACGACAGAGGCACTCACAGGGGTACAAGTCTTCTAAGTGTTTCTTAGGCCTTCAACCAGATGCACAATGGGCCCATGAAGAGACTGTGGCATTCACTAAGTGACAAATGAAAATACTACTCAACATTTGGGCACAAGGTCATGGGCTGTGACCTACTGCAGCTGTAACAAATCCATGTCTGCTGTAGATCCCTCAAAAATCCTACAGCAATGCTTTATAACACAAGAACCATCTCATCTTATACTTCCTGCCCAAGACCAATCCACTTGGCTCAAACTCACACTTCCTTTTTTCCTATGAACTCAGCCATTTGTGGCCCCCACTATCACTTGGTAGGAAGAACAGACTGAAATCCTGCCTCTCCCAAACTAGAGTCTATTCCTACTTCAAAAATGCAGCAATTTTATTTATATGCAGGCAAGTAGACACAGATACACACACATATATGTATATGAAAAGAGATATTTACCCATTTGTAAACTGAATTTCATAGGGACATACTGTACAGAAGTAATTTTATAGTTTATGAATACCCTGGGAAAATTAACAAGTTAAAACAAGTCTGAAATTTGACTCTTATATTAAAGTGACTGTTCAAAGTTAGAATACTTAAAACCATGTGCTACAGGTAGCTATATCAGATTTCAACACATACCTGACCCTTGCTCTTTGAGTGTTCTTGTTCTCCAAACAAGTTGCAGTTGAAACTTTTCTAGCAGGGCTCTCAATGAAAGCCTGTTGAAATAATTAGTACTGAATCAACATGGTTTAACATCTGCTTAGTGACATAATGCTTAAGTAGCACAAACTCTGTTAATGGAGCTGCTTAGACTCCAGGAGTGGCACAGTATCAGCTTGACAGAAATTAGGAAGCCAAAAGTATTTTTTTGTTGTTGAAAGGCTTTATTAGACATCTGCTAAAGGCTTCTGAAATTAGTTTTTTGACTCTCCATATAGTAGTCATTTATGGTGTTTAATTGACTCCTTACTGCCATTTCTGTTTAGCTTGAAAACAGAAATCCAGGTTTCAGAAAATTATGCTGATATTTAGCATAATTATGTGAACCTCACATTCATGTCAAATTATCAAAACAACAGCAACAACAAAATTTGGACTTGGTAAATACAAGTCAGCATGTGAGATTCCTTAGTAACTCAGCTAAGTACATCAGCTACATACTTCAGTGACAGTAAGGTCACTAGGAAAACCATATAAAAGAAAATATGAGGAAATTCAGTTTAAGGAAAAAAGTTACTAGTACAGAACAACTGTTGCACATTGGTAAATCCTACACTTCACTTTTTTTTCATATATCAGTGACACTTTTCACAAAAGCAGCTGTTACTGAGAGGACAGAACTTTAAAATATTAATCTCAGGAGGATTTTAGCAGGTGTAATATATCTAAGTACTTTTGTTGGTACTTAAAGAACTGCTAAAGCAGGAAACAAAAGTCACTTTCAACACTTGGAAGGACAGAGATGAAAAAACTCCAAATGGTGGAAAATGGCTGGAATCTGTATGTTTGTATAGGGCTGAAATTAATAATACTCAATGGATACTGGGAGGATGCTTTAGAAAGTGTAATAAAACATTTGTCACTTCATATGCTGCCATAAGCCTGTAACAGTCTACTGACAAATAAAAACAACAATAAAATACTCTTATTGTCTTTTCGTGCTGTGATAATCAATAAATTTACAATGTGCTTAATTAATTCATTTTTTTTTTCTCTCTTGCCTTTGCTTGCAAATATATTCTTTTTTCTTTACTGTTGTCCCCTTAGAGTTAAACAAAACGTTTATAACTTGAAGTAGCTGCAAGGTAGATTTGCATTGACTTCTTTCATTGATTACATAACAAAAGAATTATGGCAAAGTTAAGAATTCCTGTTTATTCTTGGTTGGAGGTTGGTAGAGTTACAGGCCTACTTGCATTGTACCTCCGTTGATGGTTGTTTGCTTTTGCAAGGCATGTTTCTGTGAAAGGTTGGATATTCTGGTTACAGGAAGTTTAGTAAAAGAAGATCTGTACAAAGGAGTCTCTGTGCAACCACATATAAAGGCTGAGGGGCTGCACTTGGCTCTGGAATTATCAGGAATCATAAACTAGGGAAGGTAGAAGTCCTTCATTTTTATTTACTGTCTGAGGTGAATTTTTACCAAAGCTTGCACTGTTAAGAAAAAGGCAGATTCTGTTAGGAAGTGACTAGCTTCAATGCATAAAAAGCCTATCATAGTAATTGTTGTTTCAGTGATAATGGCCTCCTTCATACCTTTTCAGACCACTAATTGTTGTTTCAGTGATAATGGCCTCCTTCATACCTTTTCAGACCACAGTCATAGAACCATAGAATCACAGAATCATAGAATTATAGAAAGTCTTGGGTTAGAAGGAACCTTCAAGATCATCTAATTTAAACCCAACTTCCACTAGGCCAGCTTGCTCAAAATTCCATCTAACCTGGCCTTGAACACTCCCAGGGATAGGAAAAACATTTCTCGTCAACCTGTTCCAGTCTTTCCCCATCCTCAAAGTGAAGAATTTCTTCCTACTATCCAATCTAAACCTGCTCTTTTTCAGCTGAAAGCCATTACCTCACTAGAGGCCCTTGCCAGAAGTCTCACTCCAGCTTTCCTGCAGGCCCCCTTTAGATATTGGAAGCCTTGCTATAAGGTCTCTCCAGTCTTCTTTCTCCAGACTGAAGAACCCCAACTCTTTCAGCCACAGAAGAGGTGCTCAAGACCTTTGATCATCTTTGTGGCCCTACTCTGGACCCACTCCAACAGGTCCATCCTGTGCAGGGACCCCAGAGCTGGGTGCAGGGTTCCAGCTGGGGTCTCACCAGAGCAGAGGGGCAGAATCCCCTCCCTCCCCTGCTGCCCACACTGCTTTGGATGCAGCCCAGGACACCTTTGGCTTTCTGGGCTGGGAGTGCTCATGGCTGGGTCATGTCCAGCCTCTCACCCACCAGCACCCCCAGACCTGCTCACAGGGCTGGTTTTAATCCATTTTCCGCCCAGCCTATGCTGTTTATAGTTGGGACTGTCCCCACCCAGGTGCAGCACCTTGCACTTGGCGTTTTTGAACTTCAGGAGGTTTGCAGACATTCACACTTCTCAAGCCTATCAAGCTCCTTCTGGATGGCATCCCTTCCCTCCAGCACACTGGTCACACCACACTACAGCACACCACACCACACCCTTCGGTGCCATCCATCCACCATAAAATTAGTAAACCAACCGATCTGAAGTATTTCCCTAAATTTGTCACCTAAAGTTGTAGCCTGTTCCAAATAAGATTATTACCCAATTCACTGTCCACAGTACAAGATGCTATGTGAAAAGGACCCCAAGAAAAATTTCAAGCTAGTTTTACTTTAGACTAGTGATTTGCACTAAAACAATAGAGAATGGGAAAATAAAGTAAGCCTGATATTCAAGCTTATAGTATGGAAATGTGGGACTTAATTTTTTTCTGACAGTTTGTAATCCACTCTACATAACAACAAAAAATAATAGACAAATTTCTGTGAATAGACAAACAAAAAAACCCTCAGAGATGATTTTAGGAATCTAGCCCTCTCCTGGACAGTCTTTCCTCCTTCTTCTCTTTCAGAAGTAGTTTTAATTTTCTTTTTAAGACTATTTCATTTTTAACATTTCGTTCTCTGTTTCCTCCATAGTGCCTCCATCTCCTGCCTACAATTTACCAATTCCACATGAAAAGCAATTTCACTCTGATAAATCACACCATGTAATTCTTATGCAGCAATTTTCTTCTGCAGACCTGCAACAGCTGAACAAAAGGAAGAAAGTTTCAGTACTAAGTCTGTGCGAATTACACAGGGAAACAGCACAGTATATACTTCATGTAAGCAAGAAATGGAAGGAAGGGATCATTTGTTCTATCTCCTTTCACACCAGGAATTACTTTCTCTAATACTGCTTTCATGTAAGTTATCTGCAGATGGTTTCATTGTGCCAAGAAATAGAAATTTTGCAGGGCAATTTTTGGAATATATTGTTCATGTTACGCATGTGGTAACCTTATCTGTCTCTCTAGTCACCCTTTCCTAACACTTTTTAAAGTGTTCTATATAACAGTTTTTTGTTATTGGTGCTTATTTTTTTTGTCAGTGTAAAGATAACTCTTTCCTCCATTAAAGAAATATATGCTTCATGAAGTTCACATCCAATTTAGTTGCACAATTTTTTTAGTATCTGTTTGCAAGTTCTGGTGAGGGGCCAAATGGGGACATAGTCATGGGCTGGCAAACACTGGTGGGAGTGTTTGCTCACCTCTGTTGAGTGTAGACCTAAAGTGAATGTGTACTTTTTGAATGTTGAGTCATTAAATTATCCCCAGAGGTCGCTATTCCCAAGATTCTCCCACTGCCACTGGTATTTTCTGTGTTTTTCTAGATCAGGAGTCCCTTTTTAAGTAAGACAGAATACAGTTTCAGGAAAAGGATATGGTTATGATAGCCACACTACAGCGAGAAAGAATAAGAAAATGTCTCATTGCTCTGTGAAGTGACACTTTTCCCACAAAAAACTTTATTAATTGACATGTTATTTCAGCATCATTCTGCAAAATCTATCATGAATGCTAAATTATATGAAACAATTATAATTTTCACTCCTCACATCTAAGAAAGAGTTGGAAATCGTAATTTCAAATCAGTTTGCTGCTCTAGTCACAGGTCTGCACACATAAGTGCAGAATGCATCTCATATTTTTCCCAGTCACACCTCATTCTGCGACCTACAAAGAACCAGCCTGGGAAGTGGAAATTCCCTGCCCTTCCATACAAATTCTGCAGCTGTCTGCCTTTGGTTCTCCTGTAATAGACTGCCAAATGTGTCATTTATCACCAACAGATTTAGGGGTTACAGCATCTGTTGAGCCTAAGTAGAGATAACTAGAGAACGTGATTTCACTGACAACCAACAAAGACAAGTCTAAATATCATGATCATTATGTTTCCTACTATATTATCAAATCCTTGCACATCAAACAATTCCAATAGAATCTGTACTTTTCCTACAGAAAATAAAGCTGCTAATTGTGACTAGATAACAGTTATGGCTGTTTTTCCTGGGAAATGTTTTAGGCATAAGGACGGTTCCTTGTACATGTCTAAAAAGAGCTTCCATTGCCAGTTCAAAAGACTCCGAGGTTTATTTCAGTTCAGATCCAAAATAAAGGTTTTCATTTATTGCCTTTTGTGGAGTTCCTGCTGTTTATGTGAGTCAGTGATCAAAAGGACCCATAAAGATTAAAATTCTGACATTAAAAGAGTACTCTTACATTGTAGCATATAAGGTCATGGACAAACACAAACTAATTATTAGTCTGGCATTAAGTCTAAACAGGGAAAATGCCAGATGACTGAAGTTTATTCGTTGAAGATGAAGGAGGAGGAACGTGTGGAGACAAGTTTTAAAATCTGAAAACAAAATTCCTGTTTTTTTAATACAGAATATTTTGAACATTTTGTCATGAAGTACAACCATATCCTGTCTGTGTCTGTCAGGGATGCCTAGAGTGCACACAATGGACACGCAGGCTTCTCCTTCACTCATTTAGTCAGAGAGCTGCTCAGCCCTATTCACTGAGCCCAAGATACATCTTTGATGGGAGATCAGATCAAGGTCCTAAAATCTATACAGTGTTATTGGCTGCTGTGCTCTGCTCGGTGCTTTATGGCTATACTTAGTCAAAAAAATTAGGTGGAATTTATATCAACTGGATATAAATTTCAGTTGTTCTCATTGCTTAGACAACATAAAAATCTTCCAGGTGGAAATTTGTCCAACAAACAACTTCTGCAGGACATTTCAGCCTCGGAGAAAGCATATATTTTATTGCATTATATTTTGTTGCATTATCATGTGATATTCAAAGGCTCTATGATTTCTTCCTCAAATCCTATTTTTGGCACTAGAAAAACAAGACCAGTTTTCTTACATTACAGTTTTGATTTCTTGTATTTTTTTGTTTCCTTTTTCTTTTTTCCTTTCTTTTTAAAATTTTGGTTTTTTCTTTCTTTCTTTTTTTTATTTTTTCCTCATCATTTGGGACAATAACTATAATCAGGACTATGGAGTTTTGTTTTCATAAGAAATGTTATTTACCCTTCGAACTCATCCAGCTTCTCCATGGGATATGCTTTCGTGAAGTCACTCGTGGCTATTTTTGTAATCTCACATCATATTTTCTAACAGATGAGCACAGAGTATCTGCTAATGGACAGAACTAGCTTTCAAGAAGTCAGAACGGCTTTTGTTGAAGTGTATCAATGGTGCTTAATTCTTTTTCTCTTTGTCTCAGATTTGACTTTGGGCTGACCTTCCTTATTTCTGAACAGTTTAACAATCAACCATATTTCACTCCCTCATCTGCTGCAGTTATTATATACCAGAGACCATTAATCACATTAATCCTGTGCTCTACAGACCTTCCATGGGGCACAATTTGTATGAATTTGTTTCATCTGTAGATGTCTGACATGGATTGGGGTGGACTCTCTGTTTCTGATTCAACCTTACACCATTTATCTGCATCCACTGGCCAGCCCATAATAAATGGCTATTGTCAGTAAAATAGGCCATACTCTTTAAGCTGACAATGATTTGAATGTTAACCCAGCAGAGAAAAACATCTCTTTCTAAAGTGAAACACTGCTCTGGCATTAATCAGAGCTGTATGAGCTCTGTCAAGCTTTGTCTTCTGTTGGTGGCCACCCAAAAGGTCCCTCTAAGAGCATGTCTTCTCTACAACACTTCTGCTGCTGGCACATCTTGCTGCCATCACAAAGCTGAGCCCTTGATACAGAGTGAACCTCAACTCTTGTAAGTCTTACCACGGTAGTGATGTTTGCTGATAAGTCTGGACTGTGGCAAGTTTCCACTTGGGCTGCCCCATTTGTAAATGCTGGTTTAGGTGCCATCGTTAGTTCAATTCACAACAGGGAGAGATGGGAAAATGGTTTGTCCTCTTCACCTAAAGAAAATATGACAGGCTGTTTGCGTGAACTGCAAGAAAATTGTTTTGGCCTGAAAAAAACATTCAAGATTATTTTCTCAATTCAGTTCACTGAAGCACATGTAGCAAACATGGTAAGAGTATGCAGTACTACATATCTGAGTAATTTTCCTGTGCCAAAGTTAGGCAAGTAACCACAGAGGACCTTACTTTCTGAGTAGGTAGACATCTTTCTTCTCATTAGCGTCACTTGTTACTGTTCTGTCAAAGAGACACAGTTATACAATAGTTTTGTACCTTTTATACCTTTTTTTAATGTAAGGAAAAACAACCGTCCTGTCCCCAATGACCCTGTGTCAAAGTTACAAATGACTAATTTAACTTTGTGGTCTGACTTTGATGCAAGCTGGGGTTATGATGTTTCACATCCAAATAATGTTTTAGGTGTTTTCATTTTTAGGGACGTGCACCTGAAATTTCTGTTTCTGTTCTTCTATTTACATTGTGATCTGACAGCTATAATATTAAACACAGCCAAATTCATTACAAGTAAATATAATTTGAAAAACAATAAATAATCTTTATAATAGATTTCTTAATGTGCTGTGTTCTACCCAAGAAAAAGATGGAAAAAAAATACTTATATTCATGGAGTGCAGCACATTTGATGTACCTTGAGAGGTTGTTAGAGACAATCAGGAGTTTGTATGGGGGGAGGCTGATTAAAGGAGATCAGGGCAATGTGTAAAATAAAAGATCACAGAAAACAGAAAAAGTTTAGTTCTGCTCTTTTCCTGAAACACAGAGTAAAAAGTGCATTCACAATGAAAATCGTGCACCGAAGACCTGTTGGTAATGTCCCGCCTAATTCTGGCTAGCTGCTTTGCAAACTGGCATTTTGAGACTGTCATTGTCCAAAGTATAAACAATCTTTCAAGACAGCAAGAACTTGTGATGGCTGAGGCAAAGTGAAGAGTTCAGCCCTTCCAAAGAAAAGGTAATAGTGTCAGAACAAAAGGAAAACGAAGCTGGTTTCATTAGAAAATTACCGTATTACATCAGAAAGAGGCCCTTGAGTTCTGATAGTTGGTGTCCAATGTAAACAAAAGACAGTAGCCTTGGATTCCCCTTACCATCAGTGCTAGGCAGACGGTGGGGATTGTGTGCTGAACAGATTGCCTGGTAAACAAACACACTGGGGAGAGGAAAAGGAGGCAAATTGTCAGAGCTCAGCTCTCCCTACTCCCAGTACACCCTCAGATCCAATCAAATCCTGTTTACATATGATTTGGGGTAGAGGTGGATTCCTGGATGGAAGATCAATTCACAATATGAGACCAAGGCAGTTTCTGGAGACATTCTTTGGGCAACATGGCAAAGAGTACATGCTGTGCAGAGGCTCAGTTCCCAGTTGTCACTTCTACTTCTCTCATCCCTCGCTGCCAGGGGCTCATCCTGATGGCAAATTAAAGCAAAATGGAGGTTAGTATATGGCCTATCATGTGTCTCAACTCTGTGCTCACTGGTTTTCTGTGTTCATCTAGTTAGCAAACAGCAATTTTCCATGCAAAAGGCTAAGATATTCAAACCTCCACACTCATACCACCATCAAAGGCTCATCTTTTTCTCAGCCATAAAATCTTATATTGCACAGCTGTCCTCATTATAAATTATAAACCCTGATGAACAGTATTATTTTGCTGTTATGTTTGTGATTATTATTTTAAGCTGCTCATTAATAATATAAATCTCTTCCTCACTGCAGTTATGCTGACAAAATATTTCTATTACATGTCTTCTTTAAAAATATCAAATCACCCTAAAGTTTAGGAAACACTTTAAAAACCAACCACATGGCTCTCAGCTAGGTAATAAAAGCAATATACAAATGCCAAAACTTAATCATCTCAATGATTGCAGAACCCTAAGGTATCTAAAAATGAGGCAATGTACCCAGAAACTAAAATGGCAACAAAAAAAAAATAAAGGTACAGCAATTTCCAAGACATTAAAAACCTACACAATGGATGCATTGTTTACATTTTAAGGTATTTAAACCTTGATAACATGGTGACTTATTGGTAGCAAGATTTTACCGATTCAAACAGCTGCGTATGAGAAATCCTCCTTTCCCATGAGATACAAGAAAGAGCTTCACAAATGGGAAAGCAGTGGGGAAAAAAAAAGTCAGTTTTGCCTGTATTTATTTTGTCTGTATTTTGAGACCTGGGAGGAAGGAGATTTTTAAAGTGCAGAATGGTCACCTGCTCCATTATAAGTATGTAAAGGAAGATAATCCCTTGGAGGTTGTTTGTCATAAATCAAGATGTATGAAATATACAGACTCAAATTGAAGTATTTTTTATGTAGCAAGAGGCTGTAACAATGATACTTCTTCCTCTGGAATTATAGAAGTTTTACACAAGAAACAGCAGAATGGGTAAGTCAAAGTCTATCTATCAAACTATTTATGGTCCATATTATGGGTTTCCTAAAGCTTTGTCCCTGTGCTGGACCTTTCTAAGCAAAAATTATTTGGAAACACACTGACTTGTCTCTGTGCAATTTCAGATTCATTTCTGGGTGCAACCACTTTCCTTCCCCCTGCACCACTGAGAAGGATGAGATTTCAGCAGCATAAAGTTTCTGTCAGCATGGCTGTGCTCACTGTTCCTGCCTTGCACAATTATCAGTGATGTGATGAAGCATCAGTAATTCCTTGTTTCAACTTCCCAACCACAGGGGATGTTCAGCACACCCTGTACATCCCCTTCCAGATTCCATAGTGGGATAGCTCCAGTTTTTAAGTGTACCACATACCAAGACAGATAAGCTTTTTTGCTTTTCACTGTAGTAAAGCATGTGCAACAACACAAAAAAATGACACTTTTCCAAGCATATCCCTTTGAGATCTCACTCCTGCAACACCCCACCTACTGCTACACTCAGTTATTTTCTCTTGGCTAAAGGATGGATAACTGAGTATATCACACAGCCAATAACCATATAGTATTTTTCAAGACCGGGGCTTAATTATAAATCATAAGAAATCCATAATGCAGTAATCATATGGGAGTTAATTTCAGAACAGACTTTAACAAATACTTCCATGAAAAGATTAACTGATCACATTTTATTTCAGAGGTCTTATTTACCATCCAAAACATCAACATATTGCAGGCTTTTTGAACAAATGGCCTTTCTAGCCATCTTAACACATTTTTGAATAAAAAATTCATTTGCGAAAAGGGAGGGATCNTTTTGGGGCGTTCATTTAGGAGGAATTTGTGAAGGGTCGGGGATCTCAACAAAGAAACATGTATTGACACAGCTATAAAAAAGAAAGCAGGTAATTGCAGAGACAGGAAGCAGATATTTCTAATGAAACAACAGCAAGAAGCCACATGAATGCTGGCTAAGAAGCAGGCAGTATACAACAATAAGGTTTCTGCCTTTGCAAAACCCTATGGACCACATATCCTGCAGTCTGCATTCTCGGACATTGCATGTTTAAAATGACTGAGGTGGGCACAGATGAGGTGCAGAAGGAAGACACATTTTCCCCCACCAGAACAGGCTATGTGACAGCAGGACAGAATTTGGTAGATAAAACACGTATCTATAACATGGGCGGTGCAGACCACCCTCAAGTCCTCCATTGTATAACTTCGTGCCCTTCCTTCTGCACAATGCTAATTTTTTTCTTTTTTTTCTTTTCTTTTTCTTTTTCTTTTTCTTTTTTTTTTTACTTCTCTACAGAAACATCTGGAAAAGTTCTGCCTCCAGCCAACCCTGTTCCCTGGAGTGGGGGTGCTGGGATGGACCCTAACTGCCAGGTCGTGCTCACCCCTCAGTGTCACCATAACCTGAACAAAGTCTGAACAAGTAAAACAGTTATCACCATGTTTATAACGAATTTCACAATGTTATCTGCATATGGTCATGGTTAGTTTGGGACAACAAGGGTAAGCTCCAGGATAACAGTGGACTTACTAGAGAAAACACATTTTTATCCTCATCTGTTTGGAATGAAAAGCTTTTTTCAGTTCCTTACCTGTTACTGCTCCACATCCTCCATGTGAACAAATTCTATGAGTTGAC